>JAQYXR010000166.1:0-149496 GCA_030545055.2 Neoaliturus tenellus
ATGAGGAAGTAGAGCATGCAAACTCTCTTTATTGTCAACCTGAAAACCTCCCTGGCCCAAAAAAGCAAAAAAATGCTTAGTAATGTTTATATGAAAGGCCCACCCATCACCGCAATGCTACTGGAAAAAGAAGAAAGCTGGGAAATCTTCTTTGAAAAAAACATAAAGCACTTCAAAACTATAAATGCAAACTACATCAATGCAGTCTCTCACAAGTCTGGCAACGAGATTCAAACACCTTTTTTAGGATTCCCAACCAAACCAGTAATAACAACTTAACTAAACTAGGAAAAAACCCGTTGCCTCAGCCAGCCAAATTATCGATTTTCCACCAAAACATAGATGGCCTCAGTACAAAAATTGACAGACTAAACCACCAACTTTGTCAAACCAAACCAAGCATAGTTGTACTCACAGAACATGGCCTTTCTAAAGACAAACTTGAAAATACCCAACTACATAATTATGTATACATTGGGGGATACTCGAGAACTGAACATAGAAAAGGTTGAGTTGCAATATATTAGGGATGGACGGGTCCCGAAATTTCGGGAAAATTTTCGGGAAATTTTCGTCCCGATCATCGGGCGGGATTTTTTTATACTCGGGAATTTATCGGGACGGGAACTGCCGAACGGAGGCCGGCGATCGCGGCCGACGATGTCGCTAACGAGGACGGCGATTGCGGCCGACGATCTCGCTAACGAGGACAGCGATTGCGGCCGACGATCTCGCCAACGAGGACGGCGGTCGCGGCCGACGATCTCGCTAACGAGGTCGGCGATCGCGGCCGACGATCTCTCTAACGAGGACGGCGATCGCGGCCGACGATCTCGCTAACAGGACGGCGATCGCGGCCGACGATCTCGCTAACGAGGACGGCGATCGCGGCCAACGATCTCTCTAACGAGGACGGCGATCGCGGCCGACAATCTCGCTAACGAGAAAAACACGGCTTGGCTTTGGCTTATATTTATTAGATTTTAGGGTTTATAGCTTTAAATTTACATTGTTATAATTTTTTTCATCATACACTCCTTAATTTTTTTCTGATGTAGCAAAAAATAGTTAAATGTATTCATTTAAATAACAATAAAAGTATAATGTCTAATAGTTTATTATTTCTTAGTTTAATTTTCTTATTTATATTCTTTAAGGAAGAAACTGTCTCAGTAAAATCAATGAATATAAAAAAATAGCAAAATATTTCTTAGGTTTATAAATGGCATTGGCTTGTTTAACAACTTCTTTTCTGAGTGTTAATATTCTTTCTAATTTAAATTTGTGTTTTTTTGTTCTTTTTTATCTGAGCAGGCCTTATTTATTGTAATATAGTATTGTTTTATTTACAATTTTTCCAATTGTTTTAATTTTTTTTTTTTTTTTTTTTTTTTTTTTGTACCTGTACCGTACATAATGTTTATTTTCATTCTTCGTACCAAACGTTTAATATTTCATTAAACAAAACTTGTATTAAATAAGACATGGGCAACATTTTTTCTTTATGTGTGTTTAGTGATTCGACTTAAATATATTTGGTTACAATAAAATTTATACTTTCCCATGGTCTTATTGCATCCTTAAAATATCAAAACTATATATTTGAATTTTTTTAACAAAAGGACATTCATTGTAACTTAAACAAAAACAAGTGGAACAAGTTGGAAGGAGAACTAGTTGATATTTAACATTAATTTGTCTGTATATGACACTCAGATAAAACTCAAAACGAATATTTCCCAATAGCGTCGAGAAGAGCAATCCCGTCCCGAAATTGGATGGGAAATAAAAATTCCCGTCCCGTCCCGTCCCGAACTAAAAATCCATTCCCGTCCATCCCTACAATATATGCAAACAAAAATCTAGGTAATGACATTTCCTGCATCGACTTTGCAAAAAAACAAATAGAACTTGTCTGTGAAACACAGCTTATAAAAATAAAAATGAAACAAACAGAGTTGTATATCCTAGGAATATACAGGCCCCCAATCTATACCAATCTCGACCTGGCTCTTGACACCCTGTCCAACATTCTTGATGATCTACCAACTTGGAAAAATCCAGTTATTATAACTGGAGACATTAATGTAGACAGCCTGGCTGATGAAGATGACAGTAAACTCCTAAATCAAGTTCTGCTGAGCCATGACATCAACCGAATACCTCTACCGCCAACAAGAATCACCTCTCACTCAAAAACATCAATCGACATGATTGCAACGAACTTGTTGCAAACAGAAGTTGACACTGCAGTTCTGCTCACAGGCCTATCAGACCATACGGGCCAGATCTGCACAGTACATCTTGAGTTTGACAAATCTGTCATACCAAACACAACTCGAAGATACTACAGTGCTCGAAACATAGAAAACCTTAAAAACCTTCTGGCACAAGAAACCTGGGAAACCGTAACCAACACTCAAAACGCAGACCAGGCTTACTCAGAATTTGACAAAATACTGCGAGAAGCACTAGATACAGCTTGCCCAAGTGTACAATCAAGACCAAAGAAAAGAAAAATATTTACAAATCAAGAACAAGAGCGTGAACTTATGAGGCTGAAAGGAGCATATACTACAGCACTCAACAACTCAATTCTGATTAATAATGAAGAAAATAAAAGACAAACCAATGACAGAAAGAGAGAATATGACCAATACCTCAAACAACTCAGAAAGGAAGCTTCAATAACCTATATTGAAAATGCAGAAAACCAAAGCAGAGCAGTCTGGCAGGTCATAAACAACAATCGTTTCAACAAAAAATCTCAAAAAAACCAAATAAAATCTCTTAACATTGAGGGCACAACCCTAACAGATCCCCAAAAAATAGCTGAACATATGAATCACTTCTTTGCTAATGCTGCTGAACAAGTTCTATTGGATTCTCAACAAGCACTCCCAAAACTACATCCAACACTACATGAAAGAGAGTTAATGTCATTCGAAGAGAACCTTTCACCAACAGATAGAGCTGAAGTAGATAGAACTATAACATGTCTAAAATCAAAACCATCATCAGGAATCGATGAAATATCATCATCAATTCTGAAACACTGCAAAAATGAAGTGCTAGACCCAATAGTTAACCTAATAAACAAGTCTTTTCAACAAGGCACTTTCCCCTCCATACTTAAACAATCATTAATCTACCCGAAGCATAAGAAAGGATCCACCTCCCTTGTCAACAACTATAGGCCTATTTCGCTTATCTCAACCCTATCAAAGGTCTTTGAAAAAATAGTTCTAACAAGACTGCTCACACATCTAAAAAACAATAGTATTTTAACCAATCACCAACATGGCTTTAGAAAAGGCAAGTCTACCATCACGGCTATAATTGACTTGGTAGAAACTATCATTGATGCCACAGAAGCAGGGACTACAACAACAGGTATTTTTCTGGACTTTAGTAAAGCATTTGACAGTCTGAGCCACAAACATCTTCTGGACAAACTTCTAACGCTAGGAATACAAGGAACCGCACATCAATGGTTTCAGAGTTATCTCAGCGGAAGGACTCAAATGACAGAGATAATTAATGTAACAAACAAGACATCCAGAAAATACAGATCCACACAAGTACAGACAACCAGAGGAGTTCCTCAAGGATCTGTCTTGGGTCCAGTTTTATTCATACTGTACACGAATGACATTATTTCTGTGTTATACGACAATTGTGATGCTTTCCTATATGCTGACGACACTGCCCTTGTTGTATCCCACAAAAATATACAAGAGCTAGAAATAAAATCCTACATTGCTGCCAGCATTGCCAAACAGTACAGCCAAGAGAATGACCTCGTCCTAAATGAAGACAAGACGCAACAACTCTTCTTTGGTTCACAAAGAAGGAGTGCTCATGCGCTACCAGATGTAATAGCATCCCAAGAGGCAAAATACCTTGGGATAACCATTGATAGTGACCTCAACTGGAAACCCCATGTAGATCAACTCTGTAAGAAGCTTAGCACTGCTCTTTATGTCATCAAGCGCCTGAAACACATCAGTAACGCAGAAACCTCAAGGACTACCTACTATGCTCTTTTTGAGGCGCGAATGCGTTATGGACTGATTGTATGGGGGCTATCATCTCAGGGGAACCTTCAGAGGGTATTACGTCTACAGAAAAAGGCAGTCAGAATCATGGCTGGACTGGCATTTCGTGACTCATGCCGGGGGGAGTTCAAAAGGCTGAAACTACAGACAGTAGCTAACCTATACATTGCCGAGGTAGTTACCCACGTAGTTAACAAAAGACCCATAATAAACTTCTCAGAGGCTCATCATTATGACACCCGAAACCAAATCAACTACATACTCCCTGCACATCATCTGTCAGCCTATGAAAAAAAACCCAGCTACATCGGAGCAAAACTATTCAACACCCTTCCACCTGCACTGAAAGAACAAAAAACCAACCGAAACTTCAAAGGAGCTATTCTCGACTGGCTACTGGAAAAAGAATTTTACTCTGACAATATATAGGTTAAATTACCTGTTTCCGTCAGCAGTTCAAAGTTGAGATATCAATCATGTTGACATGTTTCGGTTTCGACTAAACCATTTTCAAAACATACAGTACACTTGCAGATCCATACGGTCGTTGGCAAAAGTTAAAATAAGTTACACGTACACACACACATACATGGCACATTGAAACATGATAGGCCTATCACACGCACGGGTCATGACGGACACGGGTCAGGTTGCAGAACGGGAACGGGTCTGCAACCTGACCCGTGTCCGTCATGACCCGTGCGTGTGATAGGCCTATCATGTTTCAATGTGCCGTGTATGTGTGTGTGTACGTGTAACTTATTTTAACTTTTGCCAACGACCGTATGGATCTGCAAGTGTACTGTATGTTTTGAAAATGGTTTAGTCGAAACCGAAACATGTCAACATGATTGATATCTCAACTTTGAACTGCTGACGGAAACAGGTAATTTAACCTATATATTGCCATAATATTGCAGTTCTGGGGCTATACAATATGAATTATAATTTTACTCTGTTGAAGAATTCCTGGAGGGACGAGGCCAACCTCATCACTGAAGAAGAAAAATAATGGCGCCATGACTGTACTTAATGTTCATGTCAATAAAGAGTATTTTGTCTTTGTCTTTAAGATAATGAACATACCAAATTTGATCAATAAATGTCAATTAATGTCAATAAATAAGCAAGATATAGGATTTTCTTGATTTCCCATAAGAAATCGTTCCATGGAAAACACATTTTTGGATTTTCCCCGTAACCAGTTATGCTAAGATAAAAATTCAAAATACCAAATTATTTGTTTTTTAAGCTCTTTTGAATGGTTTAATTTAAAACTGATGAATTTTGAAAATTGAGGTCAAAAAATGCCAAAAACCCATTTTTGACCCCTTTGAAACCCCATAAAACCCCGTTCCCATAACCCGACAATGCTGGTTCGTGAACTCATGAAAATAGACCTGGTCTTACACCTTCACGCCAAATTTCATTAAAATCGGAGGTTCCCTTCAAAATTTATCGGTACCACGGACACATATATATATATATATATATATATATATATATATATATGTTTATGTATGTATATATATATATGAAAATGAACGAATAATGTTTTTGGCTTCTGGGGACCTCAAAATGAAAAAGTAAAGTGGTCCCGGGCTTAGGTCTTACCATGGCTACTACCATAATAGCGTATTCCCTATAGGGAAATTCGTTAAAAAACCAAAATCCCTCAAAAAATTAAAAAAATTATCAAATTGTAAAAAAATAACAAAAAATAACCATGAGCAAAAAAAATACAAAAAAAAACCAAGAGGAAAAAAGTTACAAAAAAATAAAATAAAATAACCTGTTACAAGCCCTGCTCATATTATTTTTATTTGTGTCACTAACAATTTCTTTTAAAGTTGCGCCTCATCGTAGGATGCCGGGTTAGAAGTTGATTGTATTAGGTTACAATATTTTCAAATCAGTTATTATTATACAAACTGATTTTCAGTACAAATTAAAGCAGTTTCATAAATACCACCTTACAAAAGAATTTAGAAAGTTTATCGATGTCAAAATTTATGTAATTTTTAAGGGTCAGCGAAGCACCAAAAAATTGGTACCGTTATTATTTTTTTGGGGTGTATTTACGCCAGTGGCATTTTTCAATGGACAGTTTTGTTTAACATAAAAAGTTCA
This sequence comes from Neoaliturus tenellus, assembly GCA_030545055.2. Classification (NCBI taxonomy): domain Eukaryota; kingdom Metazoa; phylum Arthropoda; class Insecta; order Hemiptera; family Cicadellidae; genus Neoaliturus; species Neoaliturus tenellus. The sequence goes on from JAQYXR010000166.1 coordinate 6,189, forward strand.
GAGAGATAAAGGATATGAATTTTTCCCATGTTATTCTTATGAGAAAAAACTATACTTCAACCGCCATTAGCTTTTAAACCGTTAGGATTGGGGGAACACATTAAATTGTAAGTTGTCTTAAAATAAGTTGTAGAATCAAAAAATGTCGTAAATGTGAGAGTTTGTATTTAAAATTAGCGACTTACAGCCTAGAAAGGTGACGTAATACGTTTTGGTAACACTTTGGTAATAAGTTTACACTTGGTCGGGAGTTCTGGTACACCATTGAAATTGAATTGGTGCCACCATTGTTCTTGGTGGCATTGAATTTAGTGTCAATCGATAGAACATAACCGGTTTACCTATAACGGCACAATTTGTTTTTGAGAAGAATTACTAATTAAAATTTTGAAAGGGGCGTACAAGTGGCTAGGACACCCTGTGTATATATATATTTTTTGTTGTTGTTTATGAGCGAATTATGTTTTTGGCTTCCGGGGACTTCAAAACAAAAAAATATCATGGTTTCAGGCTTAGGTCTTACCGTGACTACACTACCGTAACAACGTATTTCATTTCCTATAGGAAAATTTCATTAAAAATAAACAACTACGACCAAACTCGTTTGAGAAATAAATTTCATTCACGTCACAAACTAGAGTAACGGGTTTTAAAGTTTGGCAGAAGTTTATTTGTAACATTTTAATAAGTAGGCCTAGTGATTGTTTAAAATAATGCCGATTGAAAAAATAATATCCTAACCTAAAGTGACCCAGGTTAGTTGAATGCATTTGGGAAATTATGAACGATAACTTTATGCGAAGAGTAAAACAGTCTAAAAGTGGTTTTTTCATATGAATTACATCAATCAGAAAAAACTTGAAACTTTCAAATGTTTTCAATACCACATTGGTTTTTAAAATATGGGCAATATTTTCGAAATAACTATATTTTACATCGTTGATATGTTTCTTCCAGAGGTTTAGATGTTGTACTCTGTGACTTAATCGTTGTAATTCGGCTCTTTGGCTTTTCTTATTGGTTGGTTTGTTTATTATTTAATTTGCTCTATCTGTCCCTAGTCAGTCCTACTCATACATCGCGTTTTTGTTTGATAGTTGCCATGGAAGCTTTGTGAAATAAGTTTAGGATTGAATAGTTGAACAAATGTAAAGCATAATAGTTTAGTTGTAAATGAATAGTTTTAATCATGAGTGATTCTAACATTACTGCTCCAATGATGACATCTTCTGCTTCTACAATAGGCCAACTGTGACTATGTACTAATTAAATAGTTTTAGAGTTGCATTTTGAATTTGTTTTATATATATATTGGTAAGGAATTGAAAAAAGACTGATCCAGCATGAACGCCTATGGTATTTTTTTGCAGTTTTTTATATTTGTAAGTTTTTTATTAGCCACATATAAATCCATGTTTTCAATTAATTATTGTTGAGATAATGCTCCTCACATCTTGTTAAAGTTTTACTACTTAGCATAACTGACATCATCACTCATCAGCATGCATGTACATTTGTGAAATAAAAGGACTTACACTTTGTGATCATGTCATTTTCTTATGTTGCAAGATGTGGTAAATGAGGTAGGTATTTGAATTGTTACCCATTGATATTAACACCACATCATAAATACCACAATAAGTTATAAATAAATACCGCTACATTGATTACCTGTACTGAACCGGTTTTGTACTGAGAACCGAGTTACACAAAAATTTATTGAAGCGACCTGAAAATTGTTGTGTCGCAGACCCCTAGTAATTTTGAGAGGTATTTGAAAGAAAACATAAATCTAATTAATACAGATCATAACCTTGCAATTAATTAATGTTCCTTACCTGGCATGCTGGTAGCTTAGCAGCTGAGGTGAACACTTGGTAGTGAAGTATTTGGTGAGCGCAATGAGTGTTGTGTAACAGTGAGATAACAGTCGGAAAACCGCTTCGGTGCAAGGGCCTACTGGAGCCCCCACACAGCTGAGAGACTGCGTGATGTTGACACAGTAGCCCAACTGGTGAACGACACTGCTCTCTTGTCTGCCCACAGCTTCCCTACCTGCAATGGTCATCGTTACCACAGCTCTCTAATGGGCTTCGGTGCAGGGGCCTACTGGAGCCACACAGCTGAGACTGCATGATGTTGACACAGTAGCCCAACTGGTGAACGACACTGCTCTCTTGTCTGCCCACAGCTTCCCTACCTGCAAAGGTCATCGTTACCACAGCTCTCTAATGGGCTTCATTGCAAGGGCCTACTGGAGCCCCCACACAGCTGAGCGACTGCATGATGTTGACACAGTGGCCCAACTGGTGAACGACACTGCTCTCTTGTCTGCCCACAGCTTCCCTACCTGCAATGGTCATCGTTACCACAGCTCTCTAATGGGCTTCGGTGCAAGGGCCTACTGGAGCCACACAGCTGGGAGACTGCATGATGTTGACACAGTGGCCCAACTGGTGAACGACACTGCTCTCTTGTCTGCCCACAGCTTCCCTACCTGCAATGGTCATTGTTACCACAGCTCTCTAAATGGGCTTCGGTGCAAGGGCCTACTGGAGCCACACAGCTGAGAGACTGCATGATGTTGACACAAAGCCCAACTGGTGAACGACACTGCTCTCTTGTCTGCCCACAGCTTCCCTACCTGCAATGGTCATCGTTACCACAGCTCTCTAATGGGCTTCGGTGCAAGGGCCTACTGGAGCCCCCACACAGCTGAGAGACTGCATGATGTTGACACAGTGGCCCAACTGGTGAATGACACTGCTCTCTTGTCTGCCCACAGCTTCCCTACCTACAATGGTCATCGTTACCACAGCTCTCTAATCGCACTTTATTATCATAGTATATGCTTTATCAGTGTCAATGCAAGAGTTTACAAAGACAAGATGTCAATAAAAAATACAACAGACTTTTTTTAAATTATTGTTATATATTTATTACTACTTGAGTGATCCGGAAGCCTTAAAATTAAGTTTAATTAATTGGTTCACCTTAGTGATGGGTCGGTACCAAAATTTCAAAGTCGGTACCGGTACCGGTTCTTTTAAAGGATCGGTTTTCGGTACCGGTACCAAGTACTCATTTTTTTATTGCGGTTAATATAACAGGAAATATGAAAAAATGTTTGTACATTGAAGTGATATTTCAAAAGTAGTGAGAATTAAGGAATTAAATTAACCAACACATGAAAGTAAAAGAATTAGGATTGAGTGACAACAGTGTTGGGGTGTCGTTGTGAAAACGTTCATCAAAAGGAGATTTTACTAAAAATAATAAAAAATAGTAAATGTTTGTTTTAGAATATTTTTTATGTACAATAACAGATTTAGGAATCCACAGGCCAAATTTTAACACTCAAACTTCGGGTCGGGCCTAGTAAAAAATCATTTCCCTTAGGTCTCCGACCAAAAATGAGTTAGGCTGAAAAGTATTTTTATTCTGCATTGTTAATTCTTCAACTACTATCTGTTTTAATAAACTTACTTCATTAAATTAGTTGACTAAAAAATGTATTTGTTATGTTTAATTTAAAAAATATTTTTAATGGGGTTTCAAGTTTTAAATCAAAAAATCATATTAAATTATAATAAGGTTCTTATAATATTATAAAACAATAATTGTACTAAATGAATGATTTACTTAACAATGCTTATCTTATTTAAATTTGAATGAAAAGTCACACAACTTTAGTTGACGTTCTATTTAATTTGTGTGGATTAAACGAATCAAATGAGCCATCTCTTAGCTTTCTACGGCAATTGGTTCAAAAAGTAGCAATTGATACTAGGAGCAAAAAACACCCCTCTTGAATAAATTACTGCCGGACGTCAATATAGATAAGCTGAACAATAGATCGTCGGAATGTGCCATGTTTTTGTGTCGCGTTTACCTCGTTAGCGAGATCGTCGGCTGCCGGACGTAAACATCTATTGTTCGGTAGTTCCCGAATACGTCTCGAAATTTTGGGACCCGACCATCCCCTATTTTATGTTTTGGTTTATGATTTTTTTTTCATTGTTCTGTATTCTTTAAGAACATTTGTTAGTTATTTAATAATTTTTATTTTATTTTAAAGTTTCAATAATTATTAAAAAAAAAATAATGAACTAATTTTTTTCAGCCAAAAATCATTCAACCTTTAATATATTTCTATTGACTTGTAAAACTTAGACGAAAAAATTATCCATAATTTGTTTTTGTTGGACAAATAATTCAGGATATAGGAGATAAGGTAACTGTACTCTTATCTTATCAGTCAATTGTAGCGGACTGTCTTGCATCGGCCCGGCTGGCCCCCCTCCTCCCCGCGCCTGACGGACAGAACAATAACTTACTGATTAGATAAGACATCATAGTTTTTATCGGAGTTTATTGTGTGAGTTTATTGTACCTGGTCATCTCAAATACAATCGCATTGTTATTTTCCGAGAAAACTGTGGACGGGCGCGTTTTGTTTTAGTTTATTTTATTGTAAACAGACCAAGGTACCGAGGTACCGGTACCGAGATTTTGACATCGGTTCTCGGTACCGGTTCTTTTGCCAAGAACCGGTGGTACCGAGAACCGACTTTAGGTACCGACACATCCCTAGTTCACCTATTAATAATTGATTAAACAATTTTGCTGTAAAGACACCTACTTGCTTAAATAAACTCTTGCTTCTTTCACAAAACAAAGGGACTAAGTGGCACACCCTAGTTCAACAAAACCTATGGTAAGAAATTTCCTAAACTTTGTATGTCAGACAAATGAAAGGCAACTCTCCAGATTTATTCAATTTAATTTCAAAACTGAATAACATAGGAGTTCGTTAAACACAGTTTAACGAACTGGTAACGAACATGGTAGGAGTTTGTCTCTCTTAAACACAGAGGGGTAGCCTCCAGCTTTAAAAGCTCTTCAATTATTTGATGGCAGTTTATTTACCTTTGTTTGATTTCTCTTGGAAATCATAACTTATTTTTATTGGTTACTCATCACACTAAATAAACTTTAAAAATAAGTATCTTTCGGCTTAATGTCTTAAGCCATCTTCATTTGGAAATTTTGCCTTATCTAGTTTGTTGATAGCTGAAGATGGCTTTAGTTTAGACATTAAGCCAAAATATACTTATTTACAAAGTTTTATTTTTTATTTAGTGTGATGAGTGACCAATAAAAATAAGTTATGATTGAAACCATCACGGCCAACACATACCGTAAAGAATTAATTCTCTTGGAAATGTTCACTAACTAATTGATCCATTTACTCACGTGAAGTAGGACTCGCTGTGACAGCGGGCTGGGCTGCCACCACAAGCTGAGCCCGTAGCCTCGCTACCAGCCACTCCACGTACGTCAGATTCGAGGCTAGGTTGGAGCACAGCAGCGGCAAGGCCGCAGTCATCGTCGACTCATTCAGGATGCTCAGTGATGTCGGGGTGTCCTCCACAGCTACCTGCAGAGAGTTACAATTTCAATGCCGACACAAAATTAATGCACATCGTATATTTGTTTGAAAAATATTAAAATTTACAGACAGATAAATTTTAAAATAATAATATACAAGGATATACAATGTAACCTCTCATATCTGACTTTGATGGGACCTGGGGGTGGGGACTGCCAAAAGGTCGGATATCGGGAGTAGTAATGAATGATGGGGAAACGATAGACATTAACAAACAGAACAGATCATTATAATGGTCAGAGCACATCCCAAATCAACAAACATTTCTCAACTGACAATTTGTGACAAAAAAACAAAAACCATAGAGTAGATGAGAAAATCTTTTAGGTATGAGCAGGCTCCCAAAAAGGGATGTGTGAATAATATGTGGTCGGACACTGGGATGGATATCGGAAGGTTGTGGGAAGGTCGGATCCAAGAGGTTCTACTGTAATATCTATCACTTGAGCATGTTAATGTTTTAAGTTTGATTTGTGATTAATCCCAAACAAAATCTTGACTTTTAACCCAGTGCCTTGTATATCAGGCATAGTCATATCAATTGATAATAATATAATTTTTTAAGCTATGTAATTAGGATTGAAAACATATTTGATCCGATTAACAGCTTGTACACCGAAGTTTTAAGGAACCACTAAAAGCTATAGGGACATGGAAACTAATAGAGGAGAATTGGAATTAATAACAGAAAATAACTATATACCGTACTTACATCATTAACAGATCCAAAAAGGTGGCAAAGTTGAATGGCCATGGAGTCGAGCAAGGGGGCTTCAGTTTTGCACCGGGAGAGCATCGTGAGCAGCAGGGACAAGTAACTCTTGGTCAGAGGGACTCCGGGCAGGCTCCTCTTGTAGGCAAAGTCTGTCAGCCAGTCTGCCATCTGCGTGCAAAAGAATAAAAATATGATACCAGTGGCATTAGGTGAGGGATTGTTTTCCCTCACGATTATCAAATTCATGGTATTACGAGTATATTGAGTATTTGGTTTGTCCTTAGGCTCTAATTATTTTTCCAACCTAATCACCACTTTCATTTGTTGAAAACCCTTGGAACCATCACTACCATAATTATATGAACTGTTTGTAGCTATTATCTTGACAATATTGCAAATTTATTATGTACAAAACACTTATCTTTTACAGTGTCTTTGAAATTGGATAGAATGACTAAACTACAAGGGCTGTTTAAAAAGCAAGTTCCATTTTTATACAGTGAAGGGATTAGCATTATTGACAGTCCAGATGTTCTCTGCCAAAATGAAATCTGTGGATTTTCATTGTCTTCCTTCTTTGAATGAACAGCCCTAGCAATTCTGTTTTAGTCAACTTATACTGAAAACACTTTTATCAGGTCTCAGGACAACTTTTTAACTGATTTATACCACATATTAAGTTGACATCAGGTAGAGCAAACAAAGTTGTTTGGTAGGTCTTTCTGCTGCAAAATATGACTAATTTCCCGTTCCTTATGACCCATTCATATCCAAGACTCCAAGCGGCTGATGTCAGCCTCGGACATGGAAACCCCATGGTGAGGAACGTAGTAATTGTCTGCAGCAGTTGTCTGCCCTGAGCATCATCCATCTCCTCCTCGTTTTCTTCCCTGGTGACTAGGTCAACCAGCAGCTGCTGTAGAGCTTACCTTGACAGTGTACGCGTGGTCTGGAGGCAGCTTGAGTATCAGCAGTGACAGGGCTGACACCACGGTCTGCAGCAGTTGTCTGCCCTGAGCATCCATCTCCTCCTCGTTTTCTTCCCTGGTGACTAGGTCAACCAGCAGCTGCTGTAGAGCTTACCTTGACAGTGTACGCGTGGTCTGGAGGCAGCTTGAGTATCAGCAGTGACAGGGCTGACACCACGGTCTGCAGCAGTTGTCTGCCCTGAGCATCCATCTCCTCCTCGTTTTCTTCCCTGGTGACTAGGTCAACCAGCAGCTGCTGTAGAGCTTTAGTCCAGGAAATTTAGGCTCATATAGGGCCAAACCTCAAACAAATTGCAATAGAAATTAAAATTATACTATGAAGTCCGGTAAGGCGTCTTACATACCATAAACAAAATCGGCCAAAATCGGACTGGTAGAAATCCGCCATTTTGGCGAAAACCACCGCCATCTTGGATTTATGCAAGCTTTTGATAAATTGGATACTAAAATATGTTTTCATTGACTTAAAACATTGAAATTCATTTTATTGGATTCCTCTTTGAATTTACTTTAAGGGAAATACAGTTTTAATATATATGACAAAGGATTGAATAGTATTTATAAACATTAAAAGAATAAAAATATAAAAAATTGCACTTTTTCAAGATACCACTTTTATTTTTGTGCATTTGTTCCTCCAATACACAACTTGACACTTATGATATATTGCTTAAAAATATTTATAGTATACATAATATCAAAATGTTCCATCCAGAACATATTTTATGATGGTAGGTACGACCTCAGTTGAAAGACAGGGAACGTACGGTGTTGCGCCGGTTGCGCGCTGTGGACCATCTGCCGAGCCGACCTCATCGACGCTCGTTGTGTCGGGACAAGTTCTAGTATATCGATGTTCAGTCGTTGGTTTTCAACCAACATTTACAATAATTATCACTTATTTCACAGTACTAGTCGTACCACATTTATTTTTATTAAGGCTAAACTATAGTCTATCTAAAAATTTATTTTGTAATAAATATTAAAAGAGTTAATATGAATGTTTTTACTGTATAATTTTTATTGTATTCGAGAGTTTCCCCTATAGGGAAGACGCTATTACGGAGTAGGCATGATAAGTCCAGGACCATGTTATTTGTTCATTTTGCGGTCCCCAGAGAAGCCAAAAACACCATTCGTTCATTTAATGTATATGCACAGTATCTATGTATTACAGTATCTATGTATACCATCATACACAATATTGTATATTGTGTGTCCGTGGTACTGATAACTTTGAAAGGAACGTCCGATTTTGGTGAAATTTGGCATGGAAGTTTAAGACTAAGTCTACTTTCATGAGTTCGCAAAGCAGCATGATCGGAATATGTTAACAGGGGTTTTAAAAGGGTCGAAAATGGGTTTTAAACATTTTAACCTCAAATTTCGAAATTCAAAATTTTATTTGAAACCATTTAAAAAACTCAAAATAATAAAAATTTACAATTTTTAGTTTTTAACTTAGCATAACTGGTTATGGAGGAAATCCCAAAATGTATTCCCATGTTATTCTTAAGGGAAATCAACAAAACCCTGTATCTTGCTTCTGTATTGACATAGCTTAATCAAATTTGGTAGTTACATTATCCAGACAGGGTTTAACTTAAACTTGCTTACAAAACCCATATAGCGGCAAACCTACATGCTCACCTCCATGGGATTTACGGGGAAAATAAAAAAAGGGACAGATATTATAACATTTCGTGTTTACCTACACCAACGAGGGATTAACCTACACTTTCTAACAACACTCCATGGCAGCAAACCTATATTCTCAATCCTGTGGGATATAAGGGGAAATAAAAAATCTGAAATTCCATTGGAAATTCGCTCAGTACGCAGGTTTGCAGCGACTGGGGTATTTTTATTATATTTGTTGTAGATGACACAGCTGTCTTTGTACTATTATGTTACCATTGAAAGTTTAACAACAACGGGTAATTTTTAGGAATGAACCTAAGATGGGATCAACAGGAAACAGAACATGGAACATACAATCTACAAAGAAAAATCTGGGACTAGAAGTTTTTCTTGTCTATACTGTTTATGCAAGCATTATTAGGTTGTGATACTACTTCTAAGTTGTATGGCATTGGAAAAGGTTTAAGTTATAACAAAAGAATCGTCTCATTAATCGATGTTCCAAAGTAAACAGCCCCGCTTCTGAAAAATCGGACATAGTTTCTGTTGGAGAGGAGACTTTTTTTTGTTCGGTGGGAAATCTTCTGATACGTTCGATTACAAACGTTTTAGTTCTAAAGCTGCAAGCAGACGAACCAGGCAAGCAGTAAACCTAAGACACTGCCACCAACATCCGCAGCTGACAAGTACCACATTTTAAGAGTTTATTTTCAAGTTAAAGAATGAAATTGAAACGAATCATTATCTCCTTTGGAATGAGAGTGGAGGTTAAATGCTAGAAAGTTGCACCCTATAATGACAAATTTAAAGCCAGCCCCTACAAAAAAATATATGTCAGATGTAACTGTAAGGTACACTGTAGATCTTCCCGCTGTACCTGCAGGCTAAACGGTATAAAATGTCATCTGTGTGCGGGGAATGTCATGTTTTTTTTTATTTTTTATTTAAGAATTCCATTGATATTGAAGTTGGAGAAGAAAACTACGAAGACATTTGAAATGAAGTATGATTACAAATAAAACCATTGTATCAATGATAGACTATGTTATTAAAGTTCTAACCCTCGCCACGTAACTTGACGAATGAATTTTCACTACAATTCAGTTAAAATGATTGGATAATCAGCTGTTGTATAAAAAATTGCATGTAACGTAAGCTTGATGTATTTGGAAAAGTACCCCCTCTCCTCCCCTCGCCCTACCCAGCTGTTTTTGGCCATTCGTCAACTTATGTGGCGTGACTTATAATACGAAACTTTTAAGATTTTAAAATAACAAACGCGTTATACGCAATACTTTTAATAGTTATACTTTGCAATAAAACCCTAATTTCGTAATTTTGTCACTGATATATCATTTTTTCAAATCAGTTTTAAAACTAAGGATCCTTAGGGATCATAGCAGGTATAGTTGAGTGGTTAAAGAGCCTTTGAATCTGAGGTTGCCGCGGTTCGATCCTGAGAAAAGTTTGTGCTTTTTGAATGGTTCGATACTGGACCAAGCTGCCTTTGGTCATTGGGCTATTAATTAATCATCCTGACAAATGAAACAGCTGCTATTTGTCAGTAACAAAGCTAAACTTCATCGGATCCATCACAATCATCACACTCACCCTTCAGTCATACTCGTCTTAAAATAGGCACCTGAGACTGCTTAGGTGTTTTAAATAAAGTAGGCCTATCCAAAGTAGGCAAAAGCATATAAAAGTTAAATATTGGTCTAAAAGATCGTTTCAGTAATAAAACAAACTTATCAATGCTATAAGAAAATTAATTACAGATTCATCAATACTATCAGGGTAAGTTAAAATTGTCTAACATCACTGCTACTGAATTTGAAAACTACCAACTACTGGAAACACCAGTAGGCCTACTGATATACCGGCACGGCAGATGACGCGTCGTCACGCGCACCACCGTACGCGCTCCCCGTCTACTTGTTTCAAATAAGACTGTACCCACCATAACACCTAAAATATGTTCTGGATGGATTATTTTGATATTATGCTTACTAGAAATATATTTTGCAATAAATCGTGTCAAGTTGTATATTGGAGTAACAGGAATTAAAAAAATAAGAGCGGTACCTTCAAAAATTGCATTTTTTACACTTTAATGATTATAAAACCTATTTGATACATCATCAGATACATTGAAGTTATATTTTTCTATAAGAAAATTTAAAGAGGAATCCCATAAAATTAATTTTAATGCTCTAAATCAATTTAAACACGCTTTAATAATAACTTTTTGGACATCTTGTATAAATCCAAGATGGCGGATGGTTTTTCTCCAAAATGGCGAGTTTCCGCCAGTCCGATTTTGGCCGATTTGTAATATCCTATATAAGACGGCTTTAGGTACCTTGTGCAATAACTTTCATTTCTATTGCAATTTGTTTGACCTTTTACGATAAATTTCCTGGACTACTTACCTTGACAGTGTACGCATGGTCTGGAGGCAGCTTGAGTATCAGCAGTGACAGGACTGACACCACGGTCTGCAGCAGTTGTCTGCCCTGAGCATCCATCTCCTCCTCGTTTTCCTCCCCAGTGACTAGGTCCACCAGCAGCTGCTGTAGAGCTTACCTTGACAGTGTACGCGTGGTCTGGAGGCAGCTTGAGTATCAGCAGTGACAGGGCTGACACCACGGTCTGCAGCAGTTGTCTGCCCTGAGCATCCATCTCCTCCTCGTTTTCTTCCCTGGTGACTAGGTCAACCAGCAGCTGCTGTAGAGCTTACCTTGACAGTGTACGCGTGGTCTGGAGGCAGCTTGAGTATCAGCAGTGACAGGGCTGACACCACGGTCTGCAACAGTTGTCTGCCCTGAGCATCCATCTCCTCCTCGTTTTCTTCCCTGGTGACTAGGTCAACCAGCAGCTGCTGTAGAGCTTACCTTGACAGTGTACGCATGGTCTGGAGGCAGCTTGAGTATCAGCAGTGACAGGGCTGACACCACGGTCTGCAGCAGTTGTCTGCCCTGAGCATCCATTTCCTCCTCGTTTTCCTCCCCAGTGACTAGGTCCACCAGCAGCTGCTGTAGAGCTTACCTTGACAGTGTACGCGTGGTCTGGAGGCAGCTTGAGTATCAGCAGTGACAGGGCTGACACCACGGTCTGCAGCAGTTGTCTGCCCTGAGCATCCACCTCCTCCTTGTTTTCCTCCCCAGTGACTAGGTCCACCAGCAGCTGCTGTAGAGCTTACCTTGACAGTGTACGCGTGGTCTGGAGGCAGCTTGAGTATCAGCAGTGACAGGGCGGACACCACGGTCTGCAGCAGTTGTCTGCCCTGAGCATCCATCTCCTCCTCGTTTTCCTCCCCAGTGACTAGGTCCACCAGCAGCTGCTGTAGAGCTTACCTTGACAGTGTACGCGTGGTCTGGAGGCAGCTTGAGTATCAGCAGTGACAGGGCTGACACCACGGTCTGCAGCAGTTGTCTGCCCTGAGCATCCATCTCCTCCTCGTTTTCCTCCCCAGTGACTAGGTCCACCAGCAGCTGCTGTACAGCTTACCTTGACAGTGTACGCGTGGTCTGGAGGCAGCTTGAGTATCAGCAGTGACAGGGCTGACACCACGGTCTGCAGCAGTTGTCTGCCCTGAGCATCCATCTCCTCCTCGTTTTCCTCCCCAGTGACTAGATCCACCAGCAGCTGCTGTAGAGCTTACCTTGACAGTGTACGCGTGGTCTGGAGGCAGCTTGAGTATCAGCAGTGACAGGGCTGACACCACGGTCTGCAGCAGTTGTCTGCCCTGAGCATCCGTCTCCTCCTCGTTTTCCTCCCCGGTGACTAGGTCCACCAGCAGCTGCTGTAGAGCTTACCTTGACAGTGTACGCGTGGTCTGGAGGCAGCTTGAGTATCAGCAGTGACAGGGCGGACACCACGGTCTGCAGCAGTTGTCTGCCCTGAGCATCCACCTCCTCCTCGTTTTCCTCCCCAGTGACTAGGTCCACCAGCAGCTGCTGTAGAGCTTACCTTGACAGTGTACGCGTGGTCTGGAGGCAGCTTGAGTATCAGCAGTGACAGGGCGGACACCACGGTCTGCAGCAGTTGTCTGCCCTGAGCATCCATCTCCTCCTCGTTTTCCTCCCCAGTGACTAGGTCCACCAGCAGCTGCTGTAGAGCTTACCTTGACAGTGTACGCGTGGTCTGGAGGCAGCTTGAGTATCAGCAGTGACAGGGCTGACACCACGGTCTGCAGCAGTTGTCTGCCCTGAGCATCCATCTCCTCCTCGTTTTCCTCCCCAGTGACTAGGTCCACCAGCAGCTGCTGTAGAGCTTACCTTGACAGTGTACGCGTGGTCTGGAGGCAGCTTGAGTATCAGCAGTGACAGGGCTGACACCACGGTCTGCAGCAGTTGTCTGCCCTGAGCATCCATCTCCTCCTCGTTTTCCTCCCCGGTGACTAGGTCCACCAGCAGCTGCTGTAGAGCTTTCATCAGGGGCTTCAGTTGCAATGCCAGATCCTTTTCTGACTCCACATTCACTGGGTAATCACAAGAAATGTTTGTTTCATCATGCACATCGCTGAGCAACTTTATTTCATGCATTTTTATATCAGGCCCAAAAAAATTTTAATGTCAAAGGGTATTCAAATTTAAATTAGCATTAAATATTATTTTCTTTGTGTAACCTATGTTATCAGTTGATTATCCTTTTCACATTTTCTCTGTGGGATATTTCACCAGCAATATTTTTATCCTCATCGCTGACAGGCCCTTCTTCACATTCAGAATTAGAGATTAATGAGATTTTTGCTTGTACAATCGATTGCTGTACTCTAATATTTAAAATTTGATGAAAAGCTAATAAAAATTAATACGTCCGACACCTAGTAATTATCTGTGGCTCAACCATTCTAAGGTAGACTCTCTTTTAACCGTCAACTCTCTCTGCCTACCTTGTCATCATTTGCCACAAAAACCACTTCCTTTTCACCAGCCATTTTTCAACGTAGTATCACTTTGGCCAGTTTTGTTTTTCTGGAAATGTTGCTTTAATATATGTATTTCATTTCACATAAAATAAGTGGCTGTCGGTGAACATGTTTGTAAAACAATTTTCACATCAAATTATAGTCGTTTTCAGTGAACAATTTAAGTGAGTCTTCTCTGAACGGAGGTGAAAGCCACCAGAAGTAAATTTGTTTATTTACAATGATATGTAGGGCCTACATGTGAAAACCATTTAATTTTTTTCCACGGCGGTCTTTCTAGTCTGTGTTTATATGTGTTTTGTTTTTCTTAGCTACACCAAAAAAATTATTTTTAGGATGTGTGTAGGTAGCTATAAATTACAAACAGTAAAATATATATTGTGATTTTTTATTTTATTGCATTTTAGCCTTTCAAAACTGTAGTTTAAGATTGCTATGGGTAAGTTTTTTATCCAACCAATCTTTATCTAGCCGCAGTCTGATCTCGATGGGGCTGGTTAAAAGAGTACAGTAAACAATAGAGGTGTGCGGATATCCGGAAAACCGGATCGGATTCGGATCGGATTCGGATATCCGATCCGATCCGAATGTACAACAGGCGTCGGATAGGATCCGAAAAATATCAGATTTTTTCGGATAGATAGTGTATATGAGCATAAAAACCTTTAATCCCCCCAAAAACTACATTTGGAATCATACTGACGATCGCGTTCGTTCTAGGTATGAATACAACGTTGGATTAAAACACGACTCAATGGATAAATTATTATCATCTCTCTCGAAAACTTGAAAATTAAAGGCAGTCAACACTAGTATTGACACTCCAGGCATTAGGGTGTCCCCAAGATATAGCGCACTCAAGCTAATGGTTGTCAAAACAAATCTGATAGTTAGCGACTCAAGCGGATGGAGTAAACAACCCATTCTAACAGTGGTCGTGATTGGCTGTAGAGTTAGGTTCCGATTCCAATCACAACGCGCGCTAGTGAACCCTCGCTAGCACTCCACAGCCACCAATTTGGAATTAAGTGGTATGGGGAACACCAGAATTGAGCGAGTGTCACGATTTTAGTCTGTGGTTATTTGAGTCTGTTGTCCTGCGCAGTAGACGACAGTGTTTCCAAGTACACGATAATAATTTGTTATTGTACTCATTCTCCGACGTCACACTGATTTTCCTCCCAAAGATTTGTCGTAATTTTTCAAGATAATTAATGATAGTTTTGGAAAATGATTGATTTTGCGTGCCTAAAATATTACAAAATCAAATAATTCCCTACATCAATCACTAATTACATTGATAGACACGACATTTTTGTGGCGTGCAATAATTTATTATCGTGTGGTACGATGTTTTGAAGTCTGGGAATACTGCTACAGCCGACAGCGTACGAGATAACATTTGAATTGAAGTTACGAACTTTTAAAGCCGCGTCCGCACTGGGCGAACATTCGTGGCGAACTTGTTCGGCGAACACAAAAATCAACAAACATTCTTAACGAACAATTATTCGGCCATATGATTTACATTCTAAAAGGTTAGCAACGAACAAACAAATGTTCGGAAGAACTTTGTTCGGCGAACATGTTCGGAAGAACTTTGTTCGGCGAACATGTTCGGCCAGTGCGGACGCGGCTTAATGTGATCAACTTAATTTTCTAGAATCGGATATGCTAGTTGTTAATACTCAGTTATGGAGCCAAGAAGGAAAACGAGTTTGATTTGGAAATCTTTTGAGAAAAACCAAGAACAGGCGGAATGTCTATTGTGCAAGCTGGTTCTAAAGGTAGGCCTAAGGGTAGGGTAACTAACTTAAGACATAATAAAATGTTCTTTGTAGAAAAATAAAATAATGTCGTTTTATTATTACTGAAATTGAGACTTGTGACTTGCTTCCACCTCATAAATTCTTTGAGATAGGAAAGTTTTTATTTTAACTGAGCTCATTGTAATATAGGCCTAAAACAAATTGGGATGTAAGTTTAAAACCTAAATTGTTAAAAGTATTACATGTTACTGCATTATTGAACCTAAGTAAGCTTAGCAATCTACTTTTAAACATCAAACAAGACTGTAGCCTACATGAAGGTGTAGGCCTAGGCTACTGTTAAACAGTAATGTCATCACAGTGACTCAAAGATATCAAAACTTGCATATAGCCTAGGCCTAATGAATGAAATAGACCTTATTTGGTCATAACTCTAAGTTATTACTCAAAATTTTACTATCAATGTATTCAAACAAAAAATGAGCATGAAAATTACCTAATTCTGAGAGAGAAAATTTTATCTAGGGTATAAGCAAATTTGTAAATAAATATTGAAAAAGATTTTCTCACCAAAAACAAATAGTTACAAATGTAGCCTATTGATTGACCGACTTTAGAGCTAAACAATAGGCCTACCTTAAGTTGAAACCTGGTTTGATACCGATAGCCTTGAAGTGAATTTATTTTGGATGAGACCTACTGTAGTTAGTAGAATATATGAAACTATATTATATAGGCTATAATATATTATAATAGGCCTATAATACATAAAATCATACAAATATGAAATGGTATCATACTTAACATAATAACTCATGGACAACATCAAACATGCACACTAAAAACACAATGAAATTCTTTATTCTACCCAAATCTTGACAACCCAAATCTTTTTGGGTCTCCGATGAAATTAAATTAATGCAATCTCAAGTTAAATCTTTGTACTTGGAGTGGATCGACACCAGGTGTGACAGGAAAAAGTTGGAGTACAATAACTTGAAAAAGGCCTACAGGATTAAAATTCAGGAGGCTAAAGCAAAGTATTTTTCTAACATGATTAAGTCTTCAGATAATCCAAGTAAAGCCTCTTGGAAAATAATAAACAGTTTTAGGCCTAATAAAAAGGATTTCAGTGATTCAAACATTAAATTACAGTTAGATGATTCCATAGTACAAAACCCAGTTGATGTTTGTAATATTTTTAATGACTTTTTTCTTAGTTTTAGTGAAAATAATGTAAATTCTTCTCTTTTTGACAATAACTTAGTTTTAAACTGTGAATTAAACTTTTTCTCTCCAGTAACATTAGATGAACTCAGAAAAGTAATTTCCTCTCTGAAAAATAAAAATTCATGTGGTTATGATGGCATTTCAAGTAAAATTATTAAGTACTGTTCTGACATAATTGAGAAACCCCTGTTGCATTTGGTGAACGCATCCCTTTCCCATGGTTTGTTTCCAGACAGTGGGAAACTCGCTAGAGTTAAGCCCTTGCATAAAAAGGAAAGCAGATTTTTGCCTCGGAACTACCGTCCGATCTCACTCCTTCCGACAATTTCAAAAATTTTGGAGAAAGTAGTATGTAATAGACTCATGGATTATTTAGTGGAACATGACCTTCTTTTTTCAAACCAATTTGGGTATCGAAAAAACAAATCAACAAAGCTTGCCCTGATAGATTTCGTTAGTAAATGCATCGATGCCTTGGAGAATGGCGATGTTGCGGTTAGCTGTTTCATTGACCTCTCTAAGGCATTCGATTGCGTCAATCATGAATTACTGATTAAAAAGTTGGAGTTTTTGGGAGTCAGAGACAGGGCGCTAAGCTGGTTTATGTCTTACCTCAAAAACAGAAAACAACAAACTTCAATCACTTTCACTTCTGAGTCTGGTTTTAAAAAACAATTCTTTTCTGATGTAGCTCCGATCTCTGTAGGCGTGCCTCAAGGCTCGATTTTAGGTCCTGTCCTTTTCCTGATTTACATAAATGACATCTCAAATTTTTTACCGAAAGAATCCCTGACAATCTTTGCCGACGATACATCCCTTTTCACACACACCAAAGATACATCCACACTAGAAAAGGAGGCATTTATCCGGCTTGGCGCACTGGCTCAGTACTTCTCAGATATCAATCTCAATATTAATTCCTCTAAAACTAGTTTTATGTTTATGGCTACAGCTCAGAAAAAACGATCTCTTGAGAGGGCGGGTTTCATGTCACCCATGATTTTGCTGGATGAGGAATTCCTTGAGGAATCTCACTCAGTTGATTATTTAGGAGTGAGATTGGACGGTGGTCTCCGTTGGTCGGATCATATTGATAAGCTTGCTTCCAAGTTGGCTTCTGGTATTTATGTCCTAAGAAATCTTTCTGTTTATAACAATATTGAACTCTGTAAATTAGTCTACTTTAGCCTGATTGAGAGTCATTTGAGATATTCCATAGTGCTTTGGGGTTTGTCAAGTAAATCAAATTTGAACAGAATTTTTCGTTTTGCAGAAAAAAGCAATCAGATGTATCTGTAGGCTTAGACCTAGAGATACTTGCAAAGAAAAATTTAAAGAACTTCAGATTCTCACCGTTCCCTCTCTCTTCATTTTTGAAGTTATTATGTATGTAAAGTTAAATAATCTGATACAGCCTCACAACCATAGATATAATACTAGAAATCACAATGTAAATCCTTCTGTTCAGCATAATTTGAAACTTTTCGAGACAAAACCTAGTTATGTAGGAATTAAGTATTTCTCTAAACTCCCATCAGTGATTAGAGAGACTCAGGACATAAAAAAATTTAGAGACAAACTGAAAGTTCATCTGATTGAAGAATGTTGCTATGGGCTGCCTGAACTAGTTTAAGTCCATCTTCCCATCCTTATCTTTCTTATCTTTTTTTCACTTTGGCACTGCCTTACCTAAACCCTTCCTTATAACCTGATTGGACGATGCCACCCGGCGGAATTATTTGGACGGGTCCCATGCCAAGGAGGTCAACGGGACATACAACGGAGGTAACAGGTAACAGGTATTCATCATT
Organism: Neoaliturus tenellus; assembly: GCA_030545055.2. Classification (NCBI taxonomy): domain Eukaryota; kingdom Metazoa; phylum Arthropoda; class Insecta; order Hemiptera; family Cicadellidae; genus Neoaliturus; species Neoaliturus tenellus. The sequence continues at coordinate 24,729 of JAQYXR010000166.1, forward strand.
GTAAAGTATTTGTCCAAAATGTAAATTATAATTCTAGTTTTGAACAAATACTTAACAAAAAAAATGTGCCTACATAATATGCCTACATTTCTATATTAAACAAAAATAAAATTAACATTTTTAATGCATTCCTAGGAATAAAGTGCTCAAATTTTACTGTTAATTAATTTGTATTATTTTAATTCTGAGTAAAATAACAGTTCACTCTGTCCGCGCGAGTATCCGAATCCGAATAAAATCCGATCCGAACCCCCTACTATCCGATCCGAATCCGATCCTAAACTAGACTATCCGATCCGAATCCGATCCGAAGTCAAATTTCACTATCCGCACACCTCTAGAAACAATTTTGCCATTAATACACAAATGAAAGAAAAATAAAAAATATGGGAGTCCACTGTATTTTATTATTCAACCACTTTTCCATTTGTAAAATAAATAAAAGAAAAACAAACCTACGGTATGTGACTCATATGAGTTTTTTTTATGAATAAATTTAACTAGAAATAGAGTAGTTAGCAGAAAACAAGTAAAAATTTTTATGGAGGCATTGGCGTTAACCCTTTCAGACCAGAATTATCTATTTTAAATAGAGTGCAGCGGCTTGGTGCTGTGTTCTCGTAGCGAACTCACTTACTAACGGCCTACAACTTTCCCCGCTAGGAGCGCGCACTGTTCAAAACCCTAATTTTCGTGTCTAGGCTGCCGGTTGTGTTAGCTCAGATGGCTAAGGCGTAGGCATCAGGATGTCTACGTCGGCGCGGGTTCGAATCCGCACACGACCAAACCTGACCTGGTGGTGCAACTCTTAAAAGGGTTAACCGATCTGTGGCAACGTTGGTGGGAGGGCCCAGGTTAAATAAACGGTGGTAGGCTTGCGTGGAAGTTGACGGGATCGGTTGATTCTTTGAGAGTTGCACCTTGGTCAACACTGATTTTGCTATTTTTTACTACTGTTTACTGTGTGCCACTACGGCTTTAAAATATGGAAGATAACAATATTTTTACTCCAAGATGCCAATAAAACTGTTTCCAATTCAACTTAAATTAATTTTATCAAATAAATAAATGTCATGTCCAAATAAATGGACACTCGGTCTGAAAGGGTTAAAATGTACTGGATGTTATGTAGAATAAAGTATTTAAAACTGTACTAACCAATCTGAGCAAGAATTGGCGAGATTTGATGGAAATGAGTAAACAGAAGTGACAATATTTCATAGAGACATTCTACTGCAAGGGTAGCAGCACTCGTCTCAAACTGTGCCAGATCATTGAAGCGCTTGAGACATCTCTCGTACAACAACCTGCACAAAAAAAAAACTTTAAATAAAATGGCTAGATATTAACTTGGAATAATCAACACACCACTGCAATAAAACCTTTCTTTTGTAAATTGTGAAAAGTCCACCATTTAAAAGTACAGTTGCAATGAATCATCAGTAATAATAAGCCAAACTTATAAATGTTACTGTAAAACTGGTGCTATAAGACCAGTAAAAACTATCGCATATTTAGACTTTACTAAGATTTTATTTCTATTTGTAATGTATTTTTCATTAAATCAACATTATACTTTACCTTCAAAACAAAAAGAAAATATAGTAAACAAAAAAAAAAAAAAAATACCCAAACTCCAAATTTTACAATATTGCAACTAGGTATGTGAAAAAATATTTGTTTGCATTATACACCAATTGATGAAGACCATTTAAACTGAGTAAAAGGGCAAAAACAAGTGTAAGTAGAATTCCTTAAATTATATTCAATTAGGACTATACATACATTAGAGCATATCAATTTTTTCCTTTGATTAACTTAGAACTACCAAATCCTTGCCAAGTATCATTAAACTTGTCAGACATTTTCTTGTTTCAAAGCTTTATTTGAAGCATTGAAATTAAAACTGCTGGTTAGCACAAAAAATACCCATTTCAAGTTAAGTAGTAAATTATAAACTAACTGTAAAACAATGCCAAACGTATTGAGTGCTATGTCTGGTAAGTATCAATAATAGTAACAAAGTGTTCTAATATGGGTTTCTTTTTAATCTGTGCAGTGCTGCCTGATGGAAAACCTTAGAAATCTGAGTTATACATATTTGGCACTTTTTGTCTCAATTGAACAAGTTTATGTGCTGACTTCCGATTATCACTCATGGTCATTCACCGATTATCACCATTTCCTCAATAATCAAAAGCCTAAAATAAAATGAAAATAGTAAAAAACTATTTATAAATGAAAAAAGACCACTTATACTTATTGGTCACATGATGAATGAGAAACTAAAACATTAAAAATTGAGTTGTCACCATTAAGCCAATAATGTGCTAGCTAATAATCACGAATCTACTGTATTTGATGGTATTTTATTTTAGCACTTTTTCATATACTGTTTCATAACTGCTTAGCTAAAATGTAATATTTAGGAGCTTCTACCTTGCCAGTTCTGTAGCTGGCTTGAGGACAGTTGAGCTCTTACAAACCGCCAGCTGACCCTTCGCGTGGTTTACCACCTCCAGTGCCGTCTGCAAGGCAAACCTGAACAGCGGCCTCCGGCCTCTCACTTCGTTTGTCGACTCGTCAAGAGCCCACGGAACGTCGTCACTGTGAAAAGTGAAACTAAGATTACAAAACATATCACCAGGTTACAAAAAAACTTAAATTAATCACAGTGATCAATATATTCACAATGTTTTCGAAAAATGGAGATACAATAAAAAGGACTTTTAACCAAATCCATATATTCTAACACCATGTTATAAACCAAAAAAATTAGCCTCATTCAATTTTTTAAAATTTTGATCATATTAGTGTTGAAAAACAGTCAAAGTATTGAGTTTAAAAGAGCGATACAACATTTGTAACTCGCGTAAAATCTATGAAAAAACCTTACCTGAGAAGCAATGTAAGTAGTCTGTTGATAGAATAGAAATCCCAAACAGTTTCTGGCAGCTTGAACACTGGAACTTTTGGTAGAGCTGCATTTTTCTCCTTGTCCTTTTTACCACCACCTTCCTTTTTGGCAGATTTGCAATTCTTTAAACAAATAAAATTATTGTTGATAAATAAAAAGACATTATCAAACAAGTCTTTGTTTATGTCAGACTCTACTCAATAGACTTTATTAAGGAGACATTCATGTTAAGTGTTCCTTATGTTTGGTACTTGTAACCTTTTTAATAAAAAGAGATTGATGTGACTAAATTAATCACACTAGACTTTAAATTTAAAAAAAATCCCATGATGTTAAAGAAAGAATTAAGTTGAAAAACCAGCAGCAAATTAAAAATGGTAGAATGATATATTGAAAAAATAATGAGTAATCTTAAACATAATTACCTTGACATAATCCACCAGAAGGTTGTGAGCTTTGAAGAGACCGAGCAGCTTCTGACCTTGCTGTGCATCACATTCAGCGTCCCACGCACACACTGACAAAGGCACAAGAAAACCACATAAGTTACACAAAACCAATAAATCTTACCATCAAAGAGCAACAGAAAATCGGTCATCGTAAATCGATAAGGATTAAATTGATTTATTAAGAGGGGTTTAAAGGGATAGAGTGATTATTTTCCCTGGGCAGTCAAGTGGCCGATTTGGTAACTACCTAAATAGGGTTGGTAATTATTACACAACTATTCAGAAAGCAAGATGCAATATCCAATATTCGTTCTAAAACACAGTACGTTGCAAAAAGTCACCGATGCGTAGGGTCGAACTCATGCAGCTAAAACGGTAGCTATCCAGCACTACCGACTGCCGACCCATCAAGACATTACTGACATTGACTAAATAGATCAAACTATGAGGCGCGGAGGTTGGTAGGGTTGTGTTGTGCCCAGTTAATGAAAATAAAAATGTTTACCATGAGTTGGGGCACTGCCAGCTCCACCGCCACTACTAATGGTCCAGCTGACCCCTGTCAAAATTGAACTTGTGAATTTTTAGTGTTAATCTTTTGAGGGAAACACTTAAGAGCTGTGCTTCATTGCCAACTACCTGTTTTGTGGACTTTTCTCAATAGCGGAAGTAGAGCTGGCAGTACTCTAACTTGAAGATGTCATTTTGATTTTTAAGTACAGTGCACAGTGCAGGACAGTAGTCGGCGACTATAGAACAGGCGGGTCAAGGTCAAGTTAATTAAATTAATATAATATAACAATTAGCCAAATGAGAAAAATATTCAACTGGCTTATTGAAAGACTTAACCCATTTGTTCTATTGCCATTACTTTACCCACCTCCACAAGTTACAGATATATTCCCCCCATCCAACCAACGATAACTCTCACAATCCTATAAGCTCACCCTTCCCTTTACCAGATAACAATGGAACTTTCTGAATAGCCCTTGCTTTACTATATTTATTTAATACCCTAAGGTTTTTTTTTTTTTTTTTTTTTTTTTTTGTAACTTACTTTGTTCATTTTAAATGCAGTTGATGTAAAAGACTTTTAAATTAAATCTTAATAATTTTTAACACTACAAAAACATTGGAAAAGATAGAGATGATGTCTCTCTGTCATCATGTAGAATCTGTTGGTTTTAACTAATGATATGAGTGTTACAGAGGGCAAGAAGATCGGATGGGGTTTGATACTCACAAGAGGTAGGTCTAAAAATGGCTGTGTTTACAACTTTCATTGAAGGATACAACAAAAGTCCAATAAAAGTCTCCTTCAATACCAATGCCACCTCAATGCCCAGTTATACAGTGTAACTCAGTGTGTACTGAGTGTACTGTTGTACAGTGTGTACTGTTGTACAGTGCTCAGTTACATCAATATCACCTCATCGCTCAGTAACAAACTTGCTAACAATCAATCAAAATCACAGAGTCACTCACCAACATAAGCCATGAGAGCCTGATAGACACTGATTGTCTGACGGACAGATTCCTGCAATTGGAGAGTTTCCGGCAGGATGTCTAGGAAGTTGGTCCCTTCATCCTGGTGGAAAATACAATCAAAATTAATTTACAATACAAACGGCGTTATGTGGCTATGATGTGATAATAAAAACTGGTTCACATGTATTGCTAACACATATGTTTGCCCATAGAAAATAACAGTTTAAATACTAGATTTTGATGTAATCTAATGTAAATATAAAAAGGATATATCCCATGAACTTAATGGTATAATAAAAAAAAAAAAAAAAAAAAAAAATAGATAAGATTGCAACTTACGAGTTCAAAGTGGTTCAAGTCGCACTGTATGTAGCGTGTGACCAACGAGTCCAGAGCAGTCTTCATCTTCTCCAAACTGCGGGGCTGGGAGTCCTCATGGAACTCGTTCAGAGCTTTCAACACGACTTGCTGCATCACAAACACCAACTTGCCCACTGGCTCCTGTGAGAAATGAAAGGCAAAAATATATTATTCTGAAGAAAATATTATTTTTTAATTATTTTAAAGACATATACTACATTAAACTATAGAAATGAAACTGCATGAAGTTAAGACGTTTCTGCTCTAGCTAGAATGGAATAATATAGTTGTTTTCTATTTGTGTTTGAAAAAGAATACACAGTCGAAATGTCACATGTTTATTACTGTTTTGGTGTATTACTATCCAACTTATCAGTACATTTAAAGCTGAGTTAACACTAACAGTGGCCTATCTTTTTCCTCTGAAATGTAATTTCATTAAGGAAAGCCAAGTGCTTTTTCCTTAAAATCCAAATCATATGGTTACTGACTTTCACTCTATGTTTGAAAAAGACTACACATATCCTATACTATAATACGAGCAATATCTGAAGGGATGTGTGTTCCACAATCTCGAATTATAGCGGTTAGATTTTGCTTAAACTTTGCATTTAAAAGTGTTTTGGTCCAAAAATAAGTTTAGAAACAGCCTCAATCTCAGAAAAATTCGAATTTGGTCTAAATTTAAGTTTTAAAATCGTAATTTTTAACATTGGTCTTATGGGTTGCTATTTTGGTAACGAAATAACAACTAAAAGTAAACAAAAATAAAGGAACATTAATTTTGAGCCGTTTTTTTTAACAGCTGTTATCTGTAAAGAGTCTGGTAGATTTAATAGCTTGATTACTATGACATTATGACAAAAGTGAATTAAAACCAACGACCAAGGCTCGGTTAACCTGGTACTAGTCAAAATATAACAGACTTCCAAGTGTTTTTGTGTGTATTTCTATCAAGCTCATAATTACTCTTCAACATGAGTTAGCTGTGTCCTATATTTTTCCTAAAAAAATGTTGAAGCCAAGTGCTTTTTCCTTGAAATCCAAATTATATGGTTAGTAATCATTGAATCATTGGTTGGAAATGTTAGAATTTTGAATTTACCGAGCAATTTTGTTGCAACTATTTGACCTGTGCAGATGCAACTTAAGCTTCCATTACAAATTATTCCACTTAACGAGATGAAAACAGAAATAGCAACAACACCCATACTCTCGGAAGACAAACTATATTAAATAATTCAAAGTGTGTACCAAACTTGACTATAGAAATCCCCCCACTTTTTTAAACTTTTCCAGACCATTTTTAAAAAAACTCCCGACCAAAAAATTAGCCTCAAAACCCGCAATTTTGTAATATTCCCTAAAATTAATTATAAAGTTTGTAAAATGCCATAAAAATCTGGTTTTAGTGTTATGAGTTTTTTTTTACCAAAAACCAAAATTCCCTCTTTTTTCATGACCTCTCCACTTTTTCCTACCACAAGACACCCTGTAATTACATTGAAAACCACTTAGTATTGCAATTGAGTCGGGTAAGTCAGTGGCAAAGTGGTTAGCGCGCCGGACTTCGGGACCATGGCAGCGATGTTGTGGGTTCGAATCTGCGTTCTGCCAGGAAATTTTATCAGTACCATTCACCATGGCGACTTACCCCCTTACTTTGTCTAATAGGATCAACGCAAAGATCAATAGTCTATGTGGACTGGTCAAAGTAAGAAAAAAAAGAGGCCTGCCAACCTCTTGAAAAATGATTCCTTGAAAATCATGGCTTGCCAGAGAAAAAGTATAGGCCGATTTGAAAAAAAAAAAAAAATTGCTGTGGTAAACACTTTTTATTAAAGGAGTTATGGTTAGAGTGATAATGTAATATTTGCAATTCACTTTTAAAAATGAAAAATAATTTTTGTAATGAAGTACAGATACCAGACAATTATTCCAAAAGTAATGTTACAAATTCTAATATCAGTTTTAAGATTCACGTTAAGAGACGCATTTTGTACCAAGTATAATATTAGAAGCTGCACTAGTTGCATTACCTGTATCTGTATGCCAGCGCCCACAATGGTGATGGCTTTGCTGATGTCCAGGGGTGGAAGGGTGGCCGGGTCTGCCTGGTAGAACTGGTTGAAGTGGTCTAAAAGTAAGTCCAAAACACTCAGGCACAGCTCAGGGTTCTTGCACAGGGCATCATACAGACCTGGTGGGAGACAACAATGTTTTTAGTTGGAGTCGTACTTGAATATACAAGAACTGGTTGAAGTGGTCTAAAAGTAAGTCCAAAACACTCAGGCACAGCTCAGGGTTCTTGCACAGGGCATCATACAGACCTGGTGGGAGACAACAATGTTTTTAGTTGGAGTCGTACTTGAATATACAAGAACTGGTTGAAGTGGTCTAAAAGTAGAGGTGTGCGGATAGTGAAATTTGACTTCGGATCGGATTCGGATCGGATAGTTTCAGTTCGGATCGGATAGTAATGGGTTCGGATCGGATATTATTCGGATTCGGATACTCGCACGGACAGAATGAACTTTAAAATACAAATTAATTAACAGTAAAATCTTAGCATTTTATTCCTAGGAATGCATGAAAAATGTAATTTTTTTTTAAATATAGAAATGTAGGCATATATTGATTTTTTGTGAAGTATTTGTTCAAAACTAGAATTATAATTTACATTTTGGACAAATACTTTACAATGACGTATAAAGAATTTTATTTTGTTTAGTGTGCATGTTTTATGTTTTCCTTGAGTTGTATATATTATGTTAAGTATGATACCTACCATTTCATATTTGTATGATTTTGTGTATTATAGGCCTATTATAATATATTATAGCCTATATAATATAGTTTCATATATTCTACTACTGTAACTACAGTAGGTCTCATCCAAAATAAATTCACTACAAGGCTATCGGTATCAAACCAAGTTTTAACTTAAGGTAGGCCTATTATTTAGCTCTAAAGTCGGTCAATCAACAGGCTACATTTGTAACTATTTGTTTTTGGTGAGAAAATATTTTTCGATATTTATTTACAAATTTGCTTAACTTATAACCTAGATAAATTTTTCTCTCTCCGAATTAGGTAATTTTCACACTCATTTTTTGTTTGAATACTACATTGATAGTAATATTTTGAGTAATAACTTAGGGGTATGACCAAAAAGGTCTATTTCATTCTTTAGGCCTAGGCTATATTTTATGCAAGTTTTGATATCTTTGAGTCACTGTGATGACATTGCTGTTTAACAGTAGCCTAGGCCTACACCTTCGTGTAGGCTACAGTCTTGTTTGATGTTTAAAAGTAGATTGCTAAGCTTACTTAGGTTCAATAATGCAGTAACATATAATAGCCTACTTTTAACACTTTAGGTTTTAAACATACATAACAATTTGTTTTAGGCCTATTACAATGAGCTCAGTTAAAATAAAAACTTTCCAATCTTAAAGAATTTATGAAGTGGAAGCAAGTCACAAGTCTCAATTTCAGTAATAATAAAACGACGTTATTTTATTTTTCTACAAAGAACATTTTCTGATGTGTTAGTTACCCTACCCTTACCATTAGAACCAGCTTGCACAATAGGCATTTCGCCTGTTCTTGGTTTTTCTCAAAAGATTCCCAAATCAAACTCTTTTTCTTTCTTGGCTCCATAGCTGAGTAGTTAACAACTAGCCTATCCGATTTTAGAAAATTAAGTTGATCACATTAAAAGTTCGTAACTTCAATTCAAATTTTATCTCGTACGCTGTCGGCTGTAGCAGTATTCCCAGACTTCAAAACATCGTACCACACGATAATAAATTATTGCACGCCACAAAAATGTCGTGTCTATCAATGTAATTAGTGATTGATGTCGGGAATGATTTGATTTTATAATATTTTAGGCACGCAAAATCAATCATTTTCCAAAACTATCATTAATTATCTTGAAAAATTATGACAAATCTTTGGGAGGAAAATCAGTGTGACGTGTGAGAATGAGTACAATAACCAATTAACTTATTATCGTGTACTTGGAAACACTGTCGTCTGTCTACTGCGCAGGACAACAGAATCAAATAACCACAGACTAAAATCGTGACACTCGGTCAATTCTGGTGTTCCCCCATACCACTTAATTCCAAATCGGTGGCTGTGGAGTGCTGGCGAGGGTTCACTAGCGCGCGTTGTGATTGGAATCGGAACCTAACTCTACAGCCAATCACGAATACTTTTAGAATGGGTTGTTTTACTCCATCCGCTGGAGTCGCTAATATATCAGATTTGTTTTGACAACCATTGGCTTGAGTGCGCTATATCTTGGGGACACCCTAATGCCTGGAGTGTCAATACTAGTGTTGACTGACTGTCTTCAATTTTCAAGTTTTCGAGAGAGATAATAATAATTTATTCATTGCGTCGTGTTTTAATCCAACATTGTATTCATACCTAGAACAAACGCGATCGTCAGTATCATTCCAAATGTAGTTTTTGGGGGGTTTAAAGGTTTTTATGATCATATACACTCTCTATCCGAAAAAATCGGATATTTTTCGGATAGTATCCAACGCCTGTTGTACATTCGGATCGGATCGGATATCCGAATCCGATCCGAATCCGATCCGGTTTTCCGGATATCCGCACACCTCTATCTAAAAGTAAGTCCAAAACACTCATGCACAGCTCAGGTTTCTTGCACAGGGCATCATACAGACCTGGTGGGAGAGAACAATGTTTTTAATTGGAGGCGTACTCGAATATTTGGAATTATGTGATATATTTTTAATTGATTGAAGGGCCAGCACTAAAAAGGGCCACACTTCATAGGAAAAGGAAATAACTGAAAAAAATATATTGATATTTGTCAATCTGTACAAATGCTTTATCATTTACAGTAGAATAATAATTGTTTTTTTTTTCATGTCTTACAGTTCACTAGTAGAGTTTTTTGTATATTTGGAACTGGCTGACTTAAAAAAACTTGTGTTTCATCCTACATTGAAAGCCCACCCTCCATTTATGGTATATAGATTGCTATAGCCATTGTATTGGGATATGCGTATTAGTTAAGTTAGGTAATTTTGTATAGGTATGTGTTAAAACAAAAACCAAATGTTCTAAGAAAAATGTCAATCATAATTAGTGATGGGTCGGTTGCAAAATTTATCGGTTCGGTTTCGGTTCGGTTTTTCACTCGCAGTTGTCGGTTTTTTGGTTTATTTTAGATGTAAACATGAAACAACTCAAGGTTACCATCTAAAATCACGCTGATGCCTATTTTCTGCCTTATACATACTTATGTTTTTTAAATAAGCCCAGTAAGTTATTGCAAGAACATAAATAAATATGAAATGTCTATCCTACTATATAACTGGCCTTATATTTTATCTGAAAGTAGTAAAAAAATAAATACAACCATTTTAGTGGGCAATTTTGCAATGTTAATCAAAAACTAAAACTAAAATATTAAAACTTTGACTATTGTATTTTTCTAGGAATTGATGAAATAAGTGGGGGTATAGAATAAAATCCAACCATTTAAATAAAAGTTTAGAAACACCCTCAAATTATGGCTTAAGAAAGATTTTATTATTCCATGTCTAATTTTTTAAGAATAACTAGCAATTATGTGTTATACAAATTTTGTTAAGATAATTACTTTTAGCTTCAATTCAGTAAAATAATAATTTTATATATTTATAAAAAAGGACTGTTGTTGTATTTTTGAGTTCATTATTGAAAACAACATAATAAAAACATTAACTCACCTATATAGGTTGAACCTACAACTTTGAATCAAGTTTTATTCAATTTGAGAAAATTAGATGAAAAAATTAGCTATTATTTGTTTTTGTATGACAATTAGATCAAAAACCGAATATATTGTACTAGGGAACTGATAAGGTCGTAAATCAGATAAGCGATGGTCGGCCAGCCAGCCAACGATCCGGCCGGATGTCAAAACAATAGAGCTCTTTATTATTGAATCAATCAAGAGCTTTATCTGTATCTGTTTTGGGTAAGTTATAAAATAGAGCTCTTATCGACAGATATTCCGCATTCCATATGCGGACGTCCTTTCTTTTGTGATTAATTTCTGTTCAACATTTTATCTTCAGTCAGTAAAAAAAACCGATAAACCGAAAACCGACATGTGTTATCAATTCTTGGTTATCGGTTTTTTCGTCAAAAACCGATAAAACCGACAACTGACATTTACAACCGACCCATCCCTAATCATAATACGGTACTTGCCAAGTAACAAGTAACGTTTAAACTAAAGTTAGTTATTATATATTGTTATTATGAGAAAATAAAGATTTATTTATTTATTTATTATTTATTAGAAAGTAAAAAGTAAAGTATACTACAAAGATAAAGTACAAGTACAAAGTAAACTAAATGTATTGTTCATTGTCTATGTGATAAGAGGAAGGTAACAACTTGCCGTCGTAGAGACATATTTTGACCGGTGCCTGCTGGATGAAGCACCGCCGCAGGACCCCCAACACCTCCAGGCAGATGGCTTCATTGGAGCTGCTACTCGAGGCCGATCCTTGGGTGTGGACTTCAGTGCAGATCTGTGACAAAATATTCAATTCGATCCAATAATTTCAATCAAAAATTTAAACAAAACAAACTTATTATGAATGTTAGTTTTTTTTAATATTTTTAACCTAATAACGATTCTGATTTCTCGAATATTCCTTAAAAAATCAATCTTCACTGACAATAAACTCAGTTATTTAATGTTTAGTTAGTGTCAGTGTTTAGTTATTTAATGTGTTTAATGTTTTTGAGTAATAATAAAAAAAAATTTCTTGGCTTCCACTTTCTTTGTATCTGCTAGTTCCCAAAGCTGCTTTCTATAAGACAAACACATGTGATGGTGGACATGGACCCACTTGGGTAAAGATGCTGGGCCCAGAGAAGCTTTGCTCGCTCTGACTTAGAGCCGCCAGCCCCTTCACCTTCATCACTTTGAGCAGCTGCAGGAACCCTATCACTGCGATCTTGCGCGTCTCCACCTCCCTGTGGAAATGGAAAAATAACAATCAATATCTTGATATACACTCAGGTAAAAGCTGGTTTTAATTTTATGGACAAAAGTAAATCTACTAACACAGAATAGAATATGGCTTTCAGAAAACCTCGTTAGCCTTTAGATACAATATCAGCTTCAGTGAAGTACAATTTACAAGTTAACTTTTTGATATTTGTCTACCATTGGGACCTATTCCTAAAGTAAGACGGGGCAAATCAGTGTTATTATTGTCAAATTTATTAAAACTCAATTTTAACAGTTAAACGTCAAAGTAAACAGAATCAAAAGTTCTTGAGTAATCCAGACCAATAATGATATTCTCCCAGTTTCTGTCCCTAACCCAAATCTTGCTACAAGCCTGATCAGGGTTTAAAAGTAGTACTGCCGATGATTCCAGAAACCAACTGCTAACCAACTTTATTGAATATTCTCATCACTGGGAAAAGAATAGGAATGGGAGTTAAATAGGATACAAAAGTATGAATTAAGGTACTTAATTGTACATTTAGTTTACTTTGTACGTATTCTTAAAAAATTTTATATGAGACACCTCTACTTTAGAAACATTTTTCATCAGTATTTTTAAATTTTGTTACATTTCAGCCAAAAATGACATAAGCCATTGTTCATCGTACAATGGTTGCACAGACCACTAAGTGTTTCATGAGATACAAAATAAAATTGCTGAATTGATTCTAAAGAAAATCAATATCCTAAGTTGTAATAACCTTAGCAAAATGTGCCCAAAATAACACCATGTGGTGTTCGCAGAGAAGTAAGTACAACTATTATGCAGTGACATTCTGGGAGGGACTGCCAGATTAACATAAAAACTTCTAAGTATACGTCAGGGTTATTTGCACTAGGTGAGTTCTTTCCAATATAACAACTAAAGATATTACGGTGCCGTACTTGATTATTTGTATGTTATAAGAGAAATTTTTATTTTAAAATAAATCAATACGAAATACTTTACAGTTAATTCTTGTAAAGTTCTAGAATGAGTGGCTAAAGTTAAGTATATAATTTAAGGCAAATTAAGTACAACGTTAAGGAGATAAAGGAATGCAGGGTGTCTACTGATATCTGATTTTGGAATTCCAGTATATTTCCAGTATTTCAGTATGGAAATAAAATTCCAGTATAATTCCAGTATTTCCAGTAATTCCATTATCAGTAGACACCCTGAATAGCTAAGTTGAGAGTGTTTTATAGTGCAGTGGAATAATTTTAATTGATAAAAGAACATTTGAGAACAGATAAAAAACACTTTTAATTGGATATAATATTGACATAAATGTAAACAAAAAATCCATCATAATAGACAATAGTTCAATGAGCTGACACAGTACATACTGCCCACCAAAAAGAAGCCTGTAGCCCTTGTAAACTGCTGTGGTGCAGTGATGATTAGGTAGGTCTCATTCATACTGAAACTAAGCTACCATTCCTTAGCATAAAGTTCAAACAAAAACGGGTATCCAACGAAAAGGTACATGGTCTAAGAAATGCTATGGGACTACATAGGTGTAAGTGTACGATTGAATAACCTACGACCAATAGGGATGGACGAGATTGGATTTTTAATTCGAGACGAGACGAGACGAGAATTTTGAACTCTCATAAAATTTCGAGACGAGATCGAGACGAGATTTTCTTTCTTGTACAATACAAGAAATGTGCGTTCGGGATTTTAGTCTGATTTTGTAACATTGTTAAATCCTGATTTATGTGAAGGAACAAATATTAGGCTACTTTGTAAATTGCTGATTATGTTAATAAACTGAAGTTAAAAAAGTCACTTTCCTAACAAAAGGTCTAGTCCTATAAAGGAATGTATACAAGAAAAAGATTGAGAAGATATGACCATAAACCCTATCGACCTACATTTAATAAAACACAAAAAGAGAATCCTTTGATACAGTTACTTTGTCCACTTTTCAATTTCATGTTTCACACTTTTCACTATTAACTTAGGCCTACTTTAAAATTTTCTAAATAAGAGCTTTTCCTCTCTCACAGTTTTTGTAATAGGCATATGCCTACTAACTTTGAGTCACAAGCCTAGAGGCCGGGAGGCTAACAAGAAATCAAAATTTTCAACTCTCTCTTCTTCTTTGTCTTTGTCCATAAGAAAATCTGCAGCTCTCATTTTGTTTGCTATTTATTGTCATTTCTCCAAACTATTCACGTAGTGTATACATAACTTTCACTGTTTTGGAACTCACGTAATTCCCTAGATTTGATTTTCCGTCTGCTAGTGGTAAGGTTTTTATTTTGCTCCTAACTGTAGAAAGGCAAGCATTAGTATAGCCATGAAGCCTGTATGGTTCTGGTAAGACCATTGATTTTCCATGAATTCAACACAATCTATTTATTTCTGTTCAACAATTATTGTCAATAGGCCTATTCAGTTTTTTTTAGGATCCAAACCTTGAAATAAAATCAACCATCATCCAATTTTAAGCATTTTTGGCTTAAAAAAAGCTGAACTCTGCAAAGAGTGTGAAAGGAAATTAAATTGTATTACGTGGGATATTTGAGGTTATTAGATTGGCCATCTTGTCATTCATCTGATTGTCACTACCATTCTTACTGCTAATGTCAAAACAGCTCTTAAATTTGTCAAAAATTATTTTAATCAGTTTTAAATAATTGTCTTGAAGCAATTAAATGTCAAATTTTTATTGTTTATAAAGTTTTCCCAATGTTTTAAAGATTTATCAAACAAATGAATTAATTTATAAATCAGTAGCTATGTTGACTAACTACCACTAACAGTCCGAGCAGATGCAGCCTGGCAGCCTCCAGTCACGTCACGGCCTACTACACCCAGTCCAGTCCAAGTCTTGGAAGTCCAACCTTAGTTTAACTTTATTATGGCAAATTAAGTTTGTAGTTGTGAGGAGGACAGGAAAAATAAAACACTTTATTTTGCTTCAAAATAATTTATTGTTCAGTATTAAATTGCTAGTAAAGTAGGCCTAGCAATTCGTAGATTATTTATACCAGTTTTTATCGCTATTCATAAATTATTTCTCGTCTCGAAAAATCTCGGTCAAAATAAAATCTCGTCTCGGTGAACGAGATAAAAAATTTCTCGAAAATTTCTTGTAATTTCGAGACTTGTCCATCCCTACGACCAAATTACCTGGAAAACAAAGCCTTCCTGAGCACCAGAATGAGTGAGTCCCGCAGTTTGCTGGAAATACGAACGATAGCAAGCAGAGCTGTGATAACACGTCGAGCTGTTGCCGCGGGCAACTGTCCGAGGAACTCCAGCAGTCGCAACAGTATCGGCAAGTTGTCCTTCACCACTAGGGGTGCCACTGAACACAGCTTCACCAGGCACTCTGTAATGTTAAGGTACATAAAGTGTCAACAATGGCTCAATATCACCACTGGGTCATATAAATTAGGGGTGGGGTGGATCGCTTGTCATCGGTTATGCTGCTTTATGAAAAACCTAAACAAGCATTGATAAAATATGTAGATTTTGAGTCTTGTTGTTTTTGAACAACTAAAATATGAATATTAATGAGTAGAGGAGATGAAGATCAACAGTTCTCAGAAAATAACAAGATTGAACTTAATTGTATTTTGAGGAGGCAATAGTGACAGGTTAGGAAAGTAGCAAGGAAGAATAAGATAAACTCAAAGATAAAATTCATTTTACCTAATTTTGAAGCACCTTTCACGCAACCTTCTTACAGCATTAAGAGTACTAATTGCCCAATTCTAGCTTCTCTTACAGGAACCTAGTTCATATTATGAAGTGCAGAAGCTCCTATTTTTGAAAACAGCCCACACCAAAAATATAAAAAAATGAAATAATTGATAAACTCTTAAAAATATACAGAGATTTTCATTGTTTAAAATTAATCTTTGCGTACTCCCTTCCTGGCGGAATAAACTTAAGAAGTCAGAATGGGTTGCATCGTAAAGGTACCACATGGTGAGGTCGTGTGACCAAACAAAACGGTAGTGTTAAGTAAAAATCAAGATACTTTGTAAAGCAAATAATTTCAATCAAGACATTTGGTAACACTGTTAAACCATCTAATTAAGTTTATCAGCTGATACTTAAATAATGCAATTCCAATTGTAAACATTGTTATGTAAACATTCATAGTAGTAAAAATGTGCTTTCAACAACCTCTTCTCCTTATTTAACAGGTAGCCTGAGTACTACTATACCCAAGGGCGGTCCCAGAGGGGGGGGTCAAGGGGGTCATGACCCCCCCCCAAAATCTTGAATATTTATTTATGGATTGTAAATAAGCTCCTTTTGCAAATAAACTTATTTTGCTACAACTGATAACTTATTGCTCGGAAAAAATATCTAGCGGAACCTTAAAATTAAATCCAAATCTTTAAACCAATCTCATCGTACAAGCGTGGCGACTGGACTGACGTAAATATTTAGACTTCTCTCAGGCCGGGATCGTATAACAAACCGTTGACTATAACTTCAGGTTACATATGTTAAGAAGGGTTCACGTGCTAGTTGACGTAACAATTGACGCCGCCTTATTTGACATTGACTATAACTCTAGGTTGTGTGTTAAAAAAGGGTTCACGCTAGTTGACGAAACAAATGACGATGTAAGATATGTACCAATATTATAGTGACCATAAGACCTATATATAGTATTGCAATAATAACAGTATGTCTTTGTTACATTACTTTAGTCATCTGTGACGACTCACGTTGCGACCCTCTCTCTTGTAATGGCGTCTCTAAGTGCTCAATAAAGTTGTGTTACTTATTTAAATGTGATTATTATTTATAAATACTCACCTTAACATCTTGTTGTACAATACAAAAGATGTTTCAGAGGATGCCAAATCAATTTGACATTGACTTAAATCCAGGTTGCATGTAAAAAAGAGTTCACGGTTGTTGACGAAACAACTAACTGACGCAGCCAAATTTTACATTGACTATAACTCTAGGTTGCATGTTAAAAAAGGGTTCACGCTAGTTGACGTAACAATTGACGCCACATTAATTTTCATTGACTATAACTCTAGATTGCATATTATACAAAGGATTCACGTTAGTTGACGAAACAATTGACCCCCGCAACATTAACATTGACTACAACTCCAGATTGCATATTGAACAAGAGTTCACGTGACTTGACGAAACAATTCCCGCCGCAACATTTAACATTGACTATAACTCCAGGTTGCATGTTAAAAAGAAGGATTCATGCTAGTTGACAAAACAATTTACACCACCACATTTTACTTTTGGTCAACTTTCATAAAATAGCGTAATAATATGTACGGTATATTCAAATATTTTCCCCCCGGTAAAAACTGACCAATCACGAGAGGTTATAACAAAGAAGGGTTCCGCACGAAATTAGATTAAACTGGGATCCCCTATAGAAACAACTAATTTACTATTTGTTTCTACTAATTTTATCCTGGAGTGTAAAACTCTGAAGTGATTAAATATGGATCTATCTAAGTTTTTAGTTTAGGACTTGGCTTTGGTTCAATAAAAAAACTTGATAACATTTTTTAACCGTGACCCCCCCTAAAATGTACGGCTAGGACCGCCCTTGACTATACCTGGGATACAGTAAAAAAGTAAAACCAAAAACCCTAACTATCTACATTATCAAAATATAACATTGCGTAAGAACAAACACGATGGATTGGAAGTTTAAAGATGTTGCAAGCACCTACCCGTGTACTGTGTGATGTTCTGCCCAGTGATGATGTTGTCGGCGAGTGTCTGCAGCACAGTCTTGGCCACCTGGCGGTGCCGCTTGACGATGTACACCAGCGAGTGACGACCGTGCGTCCACAGCAGCTCCGCCGCAGACTCCTTGCCCTTCGCCGGCATGTTCAGCAGACTCATGCACAGCTGCACCAGGCCCTTCAGCACTTTGTCCCTCGTGCACACACTGCCGACACACGATTTATTGTTAGCGATGTGCATAGAAAGTTGAAAGAGTGAGGAGAGAGGGAAAACTGAATCATCTGCTCTAATGACTTGTCCCAGGTAGTAGACGACTTTCTGACTCAGAGGACTAGTACTTTAGCCAAACAATTCATTCAACAGTAGTCTCTCGCAAACCAACACATATGGGACCAGGAACCTGACAGAATATAGGATACTACTGGATAACTGGAGGTGTCATTATAAATATAACTGTCGTTCCGTCCACTGTGCAATCACCTTTACTTATATCTTTGGCTGAAGGAGTGGTATAAGTTTGTAAGTTTAGTGCGGAGTATCACAGTAGTGCTATTGTTTTTAGTTTTGTGTATCTGTGTTTATTTTAACCGATTGATGTCGCTGCTGCCTTCAGGTATAGTTTTAGCTAAAATGGTAATATTTTAAAATATTATTTGGAGACATTGATTGTTCTTTCGTAACAGGCTAGGGTTGAGTCGTCCCCTAACTATGAGAATATCTCGGCAATAAACGTAGGACATTTCATTGGTAATTTAAACAAGCTAGTTAAATACATTATTCAGTTCAAACTTCCTCGTTCCATTAGTTTAATTATTGACATTTATTTAGTTTTCTATGTGTTATTTCCTTAACCTCGACCGATGCACATTCGCACAGGTCTGGTGAATACGTGTAGTAACCAATAAGGTGACTTGTAACCTACTCTGGTGAAGTTCTTTATTTTACCTTTTAGTTCTAAATTCTTTTAGACAAGCCTATTTTCTGAAACTTCTAAATAACTTCTCAGGAAAGGGTAGAACTGTTTATTTAACTTATTTGTTTGTAACAAACCAATTAAAACCACACATTATTTGACCAAATTACATAGAAATACAATTTAGCACCCATCATTAATTACTCCCATCATTTACTTGAAGATCGCTCTCAGGTACTCAGGAAAGAAAATGCTAGTGGCGTTGAATGATAGGACGTGTCAAACAAATGAATATCTAGCTATCATGAGTCTTTTAGCTTGGGAACATTACCTAGCTTAATTATCTTTTTAAAAGACTCAACTTTTAGATGACTGGACTTGTAAATTCCAAAATCCACGTATTCATAATTTGAAGATATATAAATAAACTCTTGAAGGTTAACACTATTAGCTACATTTTATTTATAAATTAACTTTATGAAAAAAAAAAAAAAAAAACGTCTTACACTACAAAGCAGTTTACAAAACAAAGCGCAAATTAAACTATAATCCTCACAAACTAATTACTGGCTCCCATGTATTAGGGGTGGGCGAGTACTCGAGTTTCGAGTAGTGGCTCGGGTAATTAGTCCTACTCGAACTCGAGTCGAGTAGTTGCAAATACTCGAGAATCGAGTCGCGTAGTCGTCGCCGTCACTCCCGGCGGCACGGCGCGCGCCCGCAGCCGTGACAATAGTTGTTTACGTCTAGCGACCGGCGATCTCGCTAACGAGCACAAAAACACGGCCGGCCGCCGAGACGATCTATTGTTCAGCTTATCTATTGTTCGACGCCCGGCAGTAATTTATTCAAGAGGGGTGTTTTGGCTCCTAGTACCAAATGCTACTTTCTGAACCAATTGTTGTAGAAAACTAAGGGATGGCTCGTTTAATTGGTCTAATTCTTACAAATTAAACAAAACGTCAGCCAAAGTTGTGTGACTTTCCAAAATGAAAGTGGCAAAGTGTTGTTAAATAAATCAATCTTTAATTGAATTACTGTTTTATAATGTTTTTTATGTTCTTATTATAATTTAACATAATTTTTTAATGAAACACTTCAAATCCCATTAAATATATATATTTTTTATTAAACATTACAAATACATTTAGTAGATTTTGAGGTTCATAACTTAAAACCTTCATTGTTTTTTATTGATTTTTTCATAATACACTCCTTTGTTAATATAGCAAAAAATAGCTAAATGAATACATAGAAATAAAAATAAAAATAATTAGGTCTAATAGTGTATATTTTCAAAGTTCAATTTTTATGATAATCTCTATGTAAGAACCTGTCTCAGTTAAATCAATAAGTAAAAAAGAACATTTCTTGGGGTTATAAATGGTGTATGTTTGTTGAACCACTTCATTCCTTAGTGTTAATATTTATTATAATTTCAATTTCTTGTTTTTTTTATTTTTTTATTTTTTTTATTTATTTATTTTTTTTAACTGAGCAGGCCTTAGGCCTATTTATGTAATACAATTTTGTTTTCTTTACAATTTTTTCATTTGTTTTAATCTATATTTTGATGTACATAATTTTTCTGTTAATTCTTTGTACAAAACGTTTAATATTTCATTCAACTAAACTTTTATAAAATTTTAATGGACATTTTTATATGTATATTGTTTAGTGATTTGATTGTAATTTTTTTGTTTTCAAGAAAATTTTTACTGTATCCTTATCTCATTGTATACTGCAAATATAAAAATTAGATATTTAAAATCTTTTCAACTCAAGGAGGTTCATTGTAACTTATACAAAAACAAGTGAAACAGTTTGGAAACAGAACCAGTTGATATTTAACATTCATTTTTCTTTATACGACACTCAGATAAAAGTCAAAACGAATATTTCCTGATAGCGTCGAGGAGAGCAATCCCGTCCGGAACTAACAATCCACTCCCGTCCATCCCTAATTTTGTTGTTGATGAAATTTTTTACTTAGGCCTAATTCTCAGAAATTGATTTGTACTACTCATTGTAAGAGGAAAACTGTAAATAAATATTCTTACTTTTTTATCAACTTTTATCTAAGTAGTTCTTATTGTTGTACCCTAAATTGATGTTATCTTTCAGTGTCCTCATGCATAAAGATGAATTTAATAATACTTTTACTTTTATTATTTAATATTATTTTTTAAAACTCATTTTAAACTTTTTCACACTACTACTCGACTCGACTCGATACCCGAGTAGTTGATGCAATACTCGACTCGACTCGACTCGAATCATAAAACCACTACTCGCCCACCCCTACCATGTATGTATCTCGCTTCAGTCATGAAAAACGAGATCTGAAATCTATCACTTATGGTTTATATTTCCTAGCACTCGCCTTAAATTACAAATTACCAATTTAATGGCAATATTTCAACAGTTACAGCAAATTTTATATAACTGGAAAGATTTTAACTTTGTCAATACAGTATGGTTTTTCCCATTCCAAGACATGAGGGATAAGGTCCACAAAACACAACTCATCTGTTGTAGTGCACATTACTTGAGACACCAATGGAGCATAACTGATATTGTTGTAGGTTCTCACTTGCTCTGTATTAATAAGAGAAGAA
Organism: Neoaliturus tenellus; assembly: GCA_030545055.2. Classification (NCBI taxonomy): domain Eukaryota; kingdom Metazoa; phylum Arthropoda; class Insecta; order Hemiptera; family Cicadellidae; genus Neoaliturus; species Neoaliturus tenellus. Next base: position 46,226 of record JAQYXR010000166.1, read on the forward strand.
CTTTCTCAAAATCAGATTGGGCAGGCACATTTTGCCGCAACCAAGCTGAATCCCTCCGACGCTCCTCCTCCTGGGTACTGCGAAGGATAACTGCTCTCAGTGTTTCTGTCACCTAAAAATACAAAATTATTTTTATTTGAGATACATCTACATCATTGAAAACACCAAAAATTAAGCTTATTTAGGTAGGTAATCTAACACCTATGATCTCAGAATACGATTATAACAGTGTGCAAACGAATGAACCAAGCGCTAGTCTCTTTACTTTTGAATGAAGTACAGTTTATCTATGTATAATAAGTGCATCTAGCTACATTGTTGTTACCATTTAATAAACTTAGAAAACCTTCCAGTTTGATTGTGAGTAGACACAAAATTTGTAATAAAACATGGTCAAAGTGTCAATGATTAAGCCTACACGGCTTTTACAACTCGCAGCCCACACGTTATTAAAGTTGATTAGAGATCTAAAACACCCTTAGTGGAGGAAAGCTGTAGGCATTATCGTCATTAGTCGCTGAGTCTTCTACATGAATAAAACCTCAAACTGGAAGTAAATTTAAGATCTCTTGATCATGTTACAATTTGGTTTAATTAGGCTGAAAAAACACTTTGACACAGTATTTGCTCTGAGATTATTTTAGTTCACCTGAAGCTCGTAGGCTGGGATGGTGGAGAGAGAGACTAGGATGGCGAGCATGAAGGGGTCCAAAACGAGTTCCGGACAGTTGACACAGTTCTTGGCGAACTTGAGCAGATCCGTGACACATCCCCGGGACAGCTTGGCTGACTCCTCTATGTGGTAGAGCACCATGCTCTCACAATCACCCATCTCCTTACTGTCAGTCTCCACTGTAGAACAAAGAAAGAATTTATGAACTGAAGTGCTCATGAGTGTAGCTTGTTGAGATGAGGAGAAAGGTGTTAAAAGAATTAGGATTCCAAAGGCAACAAAAATAATTTCTAACTACACATGACAATATTAACCTTGAGAGGACGCTTAGCGGAGGAATCTTTCAGGTCAATATTTTTTATTGTGGGAACTATTTGTCTTGGAGTTCGCAGCACTGTACTTTTGTGCAGCTGTAGCCCCCCTCTCCCCTTGCATTTGACCTACCCTTATTCCGCTTTCACCAACCAGTGTCAGTTTGGCGAGCTATGTCCTTGGGTGCTGGACGATTCCCCCGTGAGCGTTCTCGTGTGTTTTGAGAACCCGGGGGAAGAGTAAGTTTGCAATTGTTTTTTTTTTTTTGTTTTTTATTTTTTAAATATGTAGGCTACAGTTAGTTGGTATTATAGATTTGTTTTTATTTGAAGTAACTTTTTATTCTTCTATCTACAACTTATTTAATTGATTATAGTATCATTGTTATAATACAGTACACTCTCGTTCATCGGAACTAATGTGGCGGACGGCCGGTTCGGATGTCAAAAAATTCCGATGAAGCGGAGTCCGTCGTGAGTCATCATTTCCGCCCGCACGGTGACCTATCGTGATTGTATTCACTCTTGTTTTTAAGATAACACAAGAGATTTTATGAAAATAAGGCACTCAAACTTTGAACATCGTAACAATGAACCTATAGGAATAAAAACAACGCAGGATATAAATATCCAAAATCATATTCCATATTCATAATTGAGGAATTTTCCACTTCGCTTCAAAAGTAGTTTTGTTTTCTGTTGTTAATTTGTGGTCCTCCGATAGGTATATTAATTTGTGCATAGATGAAAATTGTAATCTCCTTAACCAGTTATTTTAGTTTGAGTTGTTATGTTTATAAATTCCACTAATTAATAAATAAAATATTGACACTATTCTTTGTATAACAATGTACATGAAAATGAATAAAGAAATATGAGTATGAGTATGAGTATGAGCATATTTCACTCATATTCCAGCAGTCAACTGACTTTCACGTAACACAGGTGCAGTCGTGACGCGAGACAGACTGAATGACAGTTTGGGAAGCGGTCGAAGCGGATGTATTGTTCACTTCCTGCCCCCTTCCTCTTTCTATTTTTGTCCGAATACTCTACAGCCTCGTAAATCACATCGATAAGTACAGATTATGTAAAACGCCTGATGACTTTTGATGCAAAATGTGATACTTCACTGTTATGCGGATAGAACGAATGGAAATTGAAGGCGCTAAAACGGAAAATTATTTATTTCGTAAGAAATAAAAAATTAATAATGTCCAGATTTTCAGTTCCGATGAAGCGGAGTTCCGATGTCGCCGAGTCCGATGAACGAGAGTGTACTGTATTCAATTTATGGTTTATGCCCGGAAATCTCATAGTATTTTTTTTTATATTCTTATAACTATAAGAAATAAGAAAAATAAAGAATATATAATATAAGAATATAATATAAGAAAAATAATTCTTAGTGGAGTAAATAAAAAAGCTTTAGTATGAAACACAACTGTTGGGTCAAAAAGACCCGAAACCGTGGTAGTGAAAACTAACCCCTCCGGATCACTAGACAAGCAGGTATCGTAAACCATTCTTTTTGCTATAAGTACGTGATCCAGCGGCTAATCCATAATGAAAAAAAAAAAGAAGACATAAAGTAATTTTAGTGATTAAAGAAATAAATATAAGATTTTGTCTCTTGGGTGTCCTTCGAAGAGCTTTAGCATTATTTGAAAAATCAAAGGCTTTAACAAGATTAAAGCCCACATAAAATTAAATGTGTTGCTTGGTAAAGTACACTTTTGAAATATTTGACTTATTGTGTAGGCAGATCGGTGATAAATTAATCAGAACAATTCAAAGAGGATTTCAAATTATATATCATATGACAGCGGGCAGTAGGAAAATGTAATTATTGGAAACACAAATGAGGAATGGCAGAAGATCAGTCATGCACCTGTGGTGCAGAGTTCCAGACTATGACTCACATTGTCACCAAGTGCCCTTTGAGTGCTTTCCTGGAAGGGCTGATGGGTCTGCATTGTGCAAGTGAAGCTGGGCTGCAATGGCTTAGTGCCCTGGATTTAGCTTTATGGGGAGATCATGAATGTTTATTTTAGTTTAATTTTAAATGCTCTGACGCAGGTGCTTTTCACTGCAGAACATCTGTTATTTATTTTATTATTATTTTAAGTTAGTAGCTGGCTATGATAGCCATATGATATCTAGATATGTCTGCGGCATTGTACTTTACGAAGACCTTTAATTAATTTACATATCAAACTATATTTTCATTTCAGATTTTGAGGAATTCCCTGTAGTTCGTCCCTCAGCTACGCAAAATATTTGTGAAATACATTTACTCAATAGTAAGTACAAAGTTTCATTAATTTCTGATCGGAAAGTCAGTACTTGTTGGCCATATTTCACACTTTAGCCCATTCTCGTATAGACTGAGTAGCTCACTCAGCTTGGCTCCTCTTGACAGAGAGATTTCATACTCTACTTAAGATTCAAAGTCCTCACATACATACAATTTTACTAAGGGATTAATGCAAACACACAGGATACCAGTATGACTACACTATTTTCAGACATTTATCTGAATTTCAAAGATTTAAGTCTACTGACTCGCAATAGAAATCATAAACTCCCATAAATGTGTTTCTAGAACCACATTGTAATACTATTGTCCACACAACTATTGTAATAAAAAATAAAATACTTACTTATGCTGGTAATACTATCCACATCTTCAACAGATACATCTTTTTTGTTATAAATTTTTGTATTGAAATATTGACGCAGGGAAAGGAAGACTGTGACACCATGCCTTCTCTTGCACAAAATTAACAGCTGATGAACCTAAAAAAAAAATAGTAATTTAATAATCGATAAATCAGGGAGGAATTAATTAAATTAGGAGTGAACCCATTTTTATTATTTGCCATTATTAAAGTTGTATTGGCGTATATTCTTGATACTTCAAGACTTGCGTATCAATGAATATTGATAAATATATTGATTGCACCTTTGCTACAAAATTTTTAGAACTAACCTGTACGTTGTCAATTTGAAACATCAAACTGGACGCTATAAAATATAAAAAAGAAGTACAATAGTTTACCTCAAAAAGAGAACAAATTTACAGGATTTTCTTACAAATAACACTTGCATGATTAATGTTAAATTTTTTTGAGATACTACGGGAAATATGAATGATAAGACCTAAGCCCGGGACCATGTTTAGTTTTTCATTTTATTTAATCATAGCCAAAAACACTATTTAATCATTTTCATATATATATATATGTATATATATATATATATATATATATATATATATATATATATATATATAAACCATTTAAAAGAGCTTGAAAAAATAAACAATTTAGTATTTTGAATTTTTAACAGCTTAACTGGTTACGGAGGAAATCCAAAATTGTGTTTTCCGTGTTATTCTTATAGGACATAGACGAAACTCTGTATCTTGCATATTTATTGACATAACTTAATCAAATTCGGTTAGTACATTATCTTGACCGAGGTTAATTTATACTTGCTTAAAAAACCCATATGGCGGCAAACCTACATACTCAATCCCATGGATTTATGGGAAAAATAGAAAAAGTGCCGGATATTATTCGATTTTATATTTACCTTCCACCAATGAGGGATTAACATACTTTTTCTAACAATACCCCATGCAGGGTTGCCACAGAATTTTGGAGGCCATTTTTCCTGACTTTTACTGACCAATCTGAGAGATTTTTCCTGACTTTTTGGAACCATGGGGTTTTACAAATAAAGACTCGTTTTTTGTTTTTAGTGAATTTTCTTTTGAATATTTTTTTAATGCAATCTCCTTCATTCCCTAAGTTGCCCATCGCTAAAATTTTCATTGAAAAACCCCCGTCACAGCGAAATACTCAGTGAATTTCCAATGGTTTAGTTAATTAACTAAAGAAAAAAAAAATATTTACATATATCATTAATTAACCCTTTTGAGATTTTTATTGGGAAATGTTAAAAAATAAGCAATATACCAGGTTTTATTGGTTTCCCATAAAAATTAAATGGAAAACTTGTTTTTTTTTCTCTCTGTACCACTGGTGGTGCGTGAGAGTATTTCAGGTGGTACGCAAGAATAAAAGGAAGAAAAAATTAAATACACGACAAGTAAAAAAAAAGTTTTTGAACATCGTGATGCCGACAGCCGTTTTGGTCACCTCAGTTCTGCGTTACAACGCTTTTCTGCATAATTTGAGACACTCCAATAGGTATCAGCACCTTTCCATTTCTAAAGCAATTTCGTACCAACTTAACAAATCAAATTATTTTAGGTTAAGACTATTGTTTTCCGAGCACCTTTATACTAATGACTAATGGTTTTGTCCAGTTACTTGAATGAACTTGAATTATTTTAATTTCAAGTAAAGTTTTGTATTTATTTACCTTGTAGGCCTACTATATCAAGTTACGAGACACGCTCCTCAGAAACAATGAAACGAGAGGGAAAACTTATTCGGCCAAATCTACAGAGAATTTTAAGTTTATCACTTGGTAACACTGGAACACGTGTTGTGTATTTGTTCGGTAAAGCCCAGAGAGTGATTTGTCAATAAATTGTGTCGTGACAATTATTTGATTATGTCATTGACTATGTACACTACCGTGAATAGACCTCTTTTCCAATGCATTTAGTTTGAGGCAAAAATTTGGAAGTTTTGTGTACGCCGGCACCAGAGTCGCTGCCATCGATGTTGTTATTATTTAGCTAAATTTACAGTGCTGAAGAAACATTTTATCACAACATAAACAAAAAACCTCCATTATAAAATGTTTAATCCTTTATTGAGAAGAGTGGTATTTGCACTGACTTGCCTATCATATGACTCTTGTACTACCATGTACGACGCACGAGATCACACCACCGTCAATATGTTTCAAACACACATATGCTATGAGAAGTCTACTCATGGCAGTGTAGATAGTCAATGATTATGTGTAGAATTTGTCCTGATTATTAATTTGTCCCCTGACATTGATACTTTCCTGAGCAAGAAACAACAGCAAGTTTCCAATCAACAACCTCTTTACTGTGAATTTGATTGATTATGGGAATTTTGTATTTTTACTGTTTTAGTAACTTTTGTATGAATGCTAAATAACTTTTTTGCGCCTTAAGAGTGTAGTTGGAACAATTTATTTCCATATAATTATATTCAAGCAAGCAGTTTTTAGTTTCAAACTGTAAAACATAGTTTACTTATATCGTTACGTTAATTTATAATCACATTATTATTTGTATAGCTTCGAACTAAGTTTGATCAAAATTTATGTTTATTCGATCAAATTATACCTTTTCCAATTGTTGTAAATTTGTGTTTTATTTTTCCCACACCACTAATTAGGGGCCTATAATTAAACATATTAAAAAAAAATTAACAATGATGCCCCTTACTCTCTCCGGCTGTATCTGTAAGGTTGTGGTGAACAAGGGGGGGGGGGGTATGTATGAGTTTCGGTGGTACGCCAAAAAATTGAAAAGCCTCAGGTGGTACGCGGGTACAAAAAGGTTGGGAAACACTGAAACAAATTTTGAAAGACAAAATTTATTTTGTCTTTCAAAATTTATTGTGTAAACATAATGAATTTTAACAAACGGTGTTTTTGGCTGCTATGGACCTCAAAACAAAAAAGTAATATGGTCCCGGCCTTAGGTCTTATCATGAGTATTATTGTAATAGCGTATTCCCTAGAGGGAAATTGGCTAATATTCCCTGTAGAGAAATTGGCTAAAAATAATAGAGAAATTGGCTAAAAATAAAACAAAGTGTTCCAACAATAAAGTAAAAAAACTAACATTATAACAATGAAAAAAACAATAGAAATATACATTATTAATAGGTAATTAATGTATAAAAATAATAAATTTTACCCACAACTTGTGACGGCTCAAACTTAGTAATTCTGATTTATGAGAGGGGTCAAAAATCGAGACGGTCGGATTGTGCCACTGCAAATGACTTTTGGCACTTTTCCCCCATTTTTTCCTGACTTTCGGCATTTTTTCAAACTTTTTCCTGACTTTTGCTGACCAAAACCCAAAAATCCTGACTTTTCCTGACTTTTAATGTCTGTGACAACCCTGCCATGGCAGCAAACGCAAATTTCATTCCTATGGTGTTTGTATGGGGAAAGTAAAAAAATCTGAAATTCCATTGGAAATTCACGGAGTACACAGGTCTGCAGCGATGGGGTGTATTTACAATATAAAGCTAACAGTCTCAAAGCCTAAGAAGGGTTAAGATGGCTTAAATTTAATTCAAAGCCAAAATGAGCATAGAAAAAAATCAAAAGGTTTTTTCACACCCAATAAAATATAATTGGATATTTACCAAGGGAGGTATTTCTTGAGGTGACATCTTGTCAAAATAACTGCACAACTTGTTGACCACTTGCTGATGTTCTTCTTCACTCAACTGGATTTCTCTATAATCAAAAATGATTCGGCATCTTATATATCATACTACTGTTTACTACTGTTTATCAAGTTGCATTATTACATGACTTGTAACGGTATAAAAATAAATACCTTATATTTTCGATTACCAAAAAGTATGAGGCAAGTGAAAGGTCGACATTTTAGAAAATCCTTAAGCAGAGTTGGCAGTGAGTGGTGAAATATGAACATTCCCTCATGTACACAAAACAATAAAAAAGGTTAACTTCTTCTTAAGACAGTACAGACCTGTATGACACACTATAAATCCTTCACCACGTGCTCTGATCTGAGAAACAATATTTCACATACTTCTAAAACTGCAGTAGATTTTCTCTGCCTCTTTTAATACTACATGAATATGATTTATAAGAACCACTTGACAATGCTAACCACTTTAATGCAGGTAAGAAAAGTTGAAGGTGTTACAACATAATAATTCTCTTTTTGGTATTTAAAAAATTGTACAAAAGTTGTTTAGTCTTTACAGTGATTTTTATATTGTTTGGAAAAAAATTATCATTGTTCGATGTAATTTAAAGTCTGGCATGGTAGATCAGAACACACACAATGAATATACGTCTATGATTGATACACACTACTGCAGGAACAGACAGTAAACCTGATTTCACTCATATGTGACAAAAAAGAAACACCCGCACTGCTTTAGATTGATAAATGAAAGCAGTGAAATGTTACCCTAATGACAATTTTACACAAATACTCATTCTCTCTTGATAAAAACTGTGAATAAGTGTTGGGGATCCCACAAATGGTTCATTGATCACAGTGTTATGAAGTTCATTACGAGCTTGCTTGGGAAAGTTAGTCAATAATTTTACTAGTTAGAAATTATTAGTTACACCAGTAAGAAGTAACTGATAGAAGTTATTAGTTAGTTAAAAACTAACTAATAGGAAATGAAATTAGTTTTCGGAGAAGTTTGCACTTTTTTTGCAGTTGTTTTAAACGATTTCTTATGAAATGAGATAATGACCCATCTTGGTAATTTATTGCACCAAATGAGCATCTAAAGCTTTTGTGGGTGCGCTCACTTGCACGCTTCTCTACTGGTTGATAAATTCTTAAATTCATTGAAACATATATGGTTTGAAAGCAAAAGATTTGCTGATTATGACGGTGTAAATATCTCAGCCATTAAATATAATTAGAAAACCCCTTAATCAAAAATCGTACATCGATACACAACTAGAACAGGAAAAAGTTACCGAGTATAAACCTTTTTTATTTGTTGGTCAGGAAAAAACTTCAAGCCACAAAGTTGTAGATAGTGAAATGCATTTTAATATTTACATTTAATATTTCTTTATAAAGTGAGTGGTTTTCTCGGAAAAAATGTGAAAACCTGTGCGTGGCGGGTCGCTGAGGATTTTGGAGAATTGCGTCTTTATTTTCGATGTCCGGAATCTTATCTAAATTGTTTTATAAACCCGTTCTTACAATGTAGAGTGTTTTTACTTATCCTCAGTACAAATGTAATATTAATTTAGCTATTTCCATTTAATAAACATGTCAGATAAATAATTAACACACCCGATTTACCCATTTATGCCCAAATTGTTCCTTGTGAATTGGGTGCAGTGCCTTAGTGCTGCGCTCTTGTATTGAACTCGCATACTAAAGGCCTAAGGTCTTTCCCGCTAGGGGCGCGCACCAATCAAAACCCAAATTCTCATGTCTACGCTGCCGGTCGTGATAGCTCAGATGGCTAAGGCGTAGGCATCCTTGGCCAGGATGTCTGCGTCGGCGCGGGTTCGAATCCGCTCACGACCAAACCCTGACCTGGTGGTGCAAATCTTAAAGGGTTAGCCGATCTGTGGCAAAGTTGGTGGGAGGGCCCACGTTAAATAAACGGTGGTAGGCTTGCGTGGAAGTTGTCAGGATCGGTTGATTCTTTGAGAGTTGCACCTTGGTCAACACTGATTTTGCTACTTTTTACTTTTGTTTACTGTGTGTGTGCCACTGCGGCCTTGAAATATGAAAGATAATTATATTTTCACTCCAAAATGCCAATTTTAATCAAGAAAAACCTAAAATTCCATGGACTTTCATAAATACAGCATAGACAAATGTCGACAGTGGCCACAAATGGGTTAAACAGTTGGTTTAGCAATGCAGCGGCAAAGCACGGTGTTGCATAGCCACTAGTGGGGCAGCGGGAGGAAAACCCTTAACTACTGCTATGTGCTCGATTATTAGACAAACTAAAAATGTTACGAAGAAAAGTTAAATGTAAACTTTTTAGATCATCTCATAATCTGAAACTTTTTCTCTGAAAGTTTTTCCCTTGCCAAAAAATAAAAAACTTTCCCGCTTAGAAACTTATTCATGTCACATTTTCAAAATTATTTGTTTTAATATTATTTTTGTACTTTCATAATATTCAATATACCAAATATTTTTATACGGTTGGAATCAGCAGTTTAAGCAGATTAAGAATACATAAGTTTCAATTTAATTATCTATTGTATGTGCGAGAAACAAGCGTGTGAATGACAGCGCACGCACAGCCAGAATCAGTAATTTGGTCGTTCTTGCCTGCCCTCTTTCCGCCAGGTTGCGGGTTTTGATGACGATGTGAGCATTCCAGGAGTATATATAGAGTTCTATCAACTAATTATAAATATTACTTAACTATCACTAAAATAAATCAACGTAATATAAACAACAAGTTGCTACCACAGAAAAAATGGATTCACACTTGTCACAGAATGAACATCAACTGAAGACAAATAATTTGAGATGACAAATTACCACACATTCCCCCTTCCCCTTCCTTTTCCACCCCTTGATGCTTGCGGTGTTGTTATTGGCTGCCACTGCATACCGGCATACCACAGGGGCGAACCCAGGATTCAATTTCGGGGGGGGGGGATATTTTTTGCCGAAGGGTACGGCGGGACCGGGGGCCTCCCCCGGAAAATGTTGGAATTTTTTAAGCTAAATGGTTAGTTTTAGTGAATTTCAGAAGTTAAAATTTAACTTTATGCAGTCTTTTACTCCGTCACAATTTGGAGTGAAACTAATGGGTTTCGAATGTTAAATAAAGATATCAGACTTTTATTTAAACTTGGAAAAAATGTATTGACTTTATATTACGATGGGGAATAAATAACATTCAGGGGAAGTACAGTAAGAAGTTATAGTCTAAAGTTTATTAAAAACACCAAAATACATTACTCATCAAGAAGGAAATACACGATTTATATAGAGGGTGTCTCTTAAACTCTCTACCGACCTTTTCAGGTATTATTCCTGGACCAAACACAAGCTAACATATCATATTTAAAATTTCCAAAACTCCCTAGTTACCCGTAGAGCCGCCATTTTGTATTTTTTCACGAACAATTTTTAGTTTAAGAACGGCTTGACGTAATAATTTAAAATTCGGCACACAGCTTGTTTAAGTAAAGAAATAGGTGTAAAAAAATAATCAAGATTTTATCCTTCATATTTCCAAAATGGCGACTGTTTAAAATCTTTAAACTTAAATTGCATAAAAACTACGTAAGGTAGAAAAGTTTATGTTTTATGTTTATGTTTATGTGTTATGTTTATGTTTATGTTTTTTGGAAAATTTAATTTAAAATCCAACGATGTAAAAATTGTGAAAATCGGTTCATAAATAAGCGAGAAAGAGCGATTTTAATTCAAATAATTACGCACTTGAGCGAGTTGCCGCTCGAAAAGCGCGGTCACGACGCAGCGCCAGGTCAATAATGGATTTCCTACCAAAACCTATCCCAGTGAAGCGGTACGACCAAGACTAGAATCAGTAAAATCGCTCTATCTCGCTTAATTATGAATCGATTTTCACAATTAATTGTTACACCATTGGAATTTTTAATTAAATTTTCCAAAAAAACACATATTAACATAAACTACCTTACTTAGTTTGTGTGCAATTTAAGGTTAAAAATTTTAAACAGCCACCATTTTGAAAATATGAAGGATAAAAAGTTGATTATTTTTTCCCACTTAGGTCTTTACTTAATAAAAAAGCTGTGTACCCTACCGTATTTCAAGTTATTACATCAAGTCGTTCTTAAATTAAAAATTATTCTTTAAAATATACCAAATGGCGGCTGTACGGGTAACTATGGAGTTTTGGAAATTTTAAATATGATATTTTGGTTTGTCTTTGGTCTAGTAATAATATCTGAAAAGGTCGATAGAGAGTTCCAAGACACCCTGTATAAAACACAGAATGCAGCATCAGAGTTATTTATATTATAAATATATAATAACTAATAACAATAACTAATACAAATTGTACAATTGTAACTTAAAAGTATTATATTATTTTAACAGTGCATATACAAATTCAAAAATATATCGTGTCTTCTTAAAAAAAAATAGAATCAAGTGGTCAAAATTCAAATGAAATACAGTAAATGATAGTCTACAGTCTAAGTTATAGGAAATACAGCCAAAATAAATACATTACTTAAAAATCGTAAAATATATGAGTTATCTTTATCTCTAAGATACACACACGTTTAGACTAACTAAACGGCAAAACCACAAAATAACTAATAAGTTAAGGGTGGCAGCACTACAAGTGAATTAGAGCTCGCTTAGTGCCAATTGCAAGAACTATACAGTGCCGACGTGACGCTTTGTATGAACCCGTCAGTAATGCCAACGCGCAATAAATAATTTATTTCATTTCCAAGACTAAAATTACCTGTTTTGGATGTAATATTACTGTTTTATCTTTTTGCATTGTCCAATTAAAACCCCTGTTATTTTTTTATATAAGTTTGTCTTTATATCTGTTTATAAAAGTCTGGCATGTGAAAATAATATTTTAACCATTTGTCATAGATTATTTTTATTTTTGAACATATTTTTTTTTAATCCTCCAACATTTTGGGGGGGGATATATCCCCTTTATCCCCCCCCCCCTGGGTTCGCCCCTGGCATACCAAAGCAACTGGACATTTCTCGCCCTCTCCCTCTCCACATTGTTTGACATCAAGAGCGCTGACCACAAACAACCGGAGCTCACGGCCACATGCAATCCTCACGGGTCGCGTATTTGAGGTATTTTCGAACACCCAAAGATCTAACGATTTAAAATCCAAAAATACTAAAGAGCATATTATCTATTCGTTACCTAGAATCTAACTGAGTAGAAGTTATCTTCAGTACTTTTTAAAACTAAGGAATAAAATAGAAGTTGGCCGAAAAAACTAACAAATAAAATAGAAGTTAGCCAAAAAAACTAATGAATATCACTAATTGTTAGAATTTCTTTTTGTTATTCCCAAGTATGGTTACGAGTTCAGGTCATTTTTAAAGGAACATATTAGCTACGATAAAATAGTAGTAAGTAGCAAGGATAAAGTCCAAAAACCAATCGGCCACGACGAGTTACAAATTGCCACTTCTAAATTTTCAGACTCACGCTATAATTAGGGATGGACGGGTCCCGAAATTTCGGGAAAATTTTCGGGAAATTTTCGTCCCGATCATCGGGCGGGATTTTTTTATACTCGGGAATTTATCGGGACGGGAACTGCCGAACGGCGGCCGGCGATCGCGGCCGACGATCTTGCTAACGAGGACGGCGATTTCGGCCGACAATCTCGCTAACGAGGACGGCGATCGCGGCCGACGATCTCTCTAACGAGGACGGCGATCGCGGCCGACAATCTTGCTAACGAGGACGGCGATTTCGGCCGACAATCTCGCTAACGAGGACGGCGATCGCGGCCGACGATCTCGCTAACGAGGACGGCGATCGCGGCCGACGATCTCGCTAACGAGGACGGCGATCGCGGCCGACGATCTCTCTAACGAGGACGGCGATCGCGGCCGACGATCTCGCTAACGAGGAAAACACGGTTTAGCTATAGCTTATATTTATTAGATTTTGGGGTTTATAGCTTTGAATTTACATTGTTATAATTGTTTTAATCATACACTCATTAATTTTTTTCTGATGTAGCAAAAAATAGTTAAATGTGTTCATTTAAATAACAATAAAAGTATAATGTCTAATAGTTTATTATTTCTTAGTTCAATTTTCTTATTTATATTCTTCAAGGAAGAAACTGTCTCAGTATATTGCATTAAATCAATGAATATAAAAAAATTGGCAAAATATTTCTTATATTTTTAAATGGCATTGGCTTGTTGAACAACTTCTTTTCTGTGTTAATATTCATTCTAATTTAAATTTGTGTTTTTTTGTTCTTTTTTATCTGAGCAGGCCTTATTTATTATAATATAGTATTGTTTTCTTTACAATTTTTCCAATTGTTTTTATCTATATTTTTTTGTACTGGTACCGTACATAATGTTTATTTTCATTCTTCGTACCAAACGTTTAATATTTCATTAAACAAAACTTGTATTAAATAAGACATGGGCAACATTTTTCCTTTATGTGTGTTTAGTGATTCGACTTAAATTTATTGGTTACAATAAAATTTATACTTTACCATGATCTTATTGCATCCTTAAAATATCAAAACTATATATTTGAATTTTTTCAACAAAAGGACATTCATTGTAACTTATACAAAAACAAGTGGAACAAGTTGGAAGGAGAACTAGTTGATATTTAACATTAATTTGTCTGTATACGACACTCAGATAAAAATCAAAACGAATATTTCCCGATAGCGTCGAGAAGAGCAATCCCGTCCCGATCCCGTCCCGAAATTGGATGGGAAATAAAAATTCCCGTCCCGTCCCGTCCCGAACTAAAAATCCATTCCCGTCCATCCCTAGCTATAATACACAAGGTTTCCTTACATGAACATGGAGGCGAGAGAGGTGGCAATCCCACAGTCCCACTTGGTGGAGCAGATCACTTGCACGATCCTCTGCTTGAACTCCTCCCCAGACATCTCAGCTCCGGCGTACTCCACGTCTCGGTGGCACTCCACCTCCGCCAAAACCTTCGGGAGCAGCTCCTTCCAGCTGCGGTAAAAACACCCCTATACTAGCTAGCTACTTGAAATTTATACAAGACATTCCAAACTGGGGATCTCACATTGTGCCAACAATCAATGTTTAGACTTACTGTCCATAACAGTTCTGAAGTTTCTCCAAACCATCTTGTTTTTACCAACTCTTAAAAAATAAGTGGTTTTCGTATGGTATTTTGTTCCCTCTATTAGTTATTTTGTTTAATATGCATCAAACTATTGTAAAATTTTTAAAGCACATTTCCCTTTAAAAATTAGATAAATGTTAGCTTTTTTTTCTTTTCGACCTTACTTCACAAAACCTTAAACTCATAAATGAAAAAAAAAACTTAAGAGGGCATACGTTAAAGCTATAGGATGCCTACCCTCTGAAGTGTATCGACTTAGACTGGTCGATACTTAAACTTACTCACAGTTCCTTACTAGTAGGAGGTAGGTAAAAGTTAAAATAAAACACCGTTTTAAGTAACGAACATGGTGGAGGGTAGTGACAGGGCCGTGGTCGGAAGAGAACTGAAGGTGGGAAATGCAGTCGGTTTCGGTTACGACCGACCCGTGAGGAGAGGTGGCGTGATCGGGATCCACCAATAGGATTTATTTATACCAATCATACGATAGACAGGATTCACAGACATACGACCGACCCGTGCATAGAGTAATACAACGTATCTTTAACAACACAAGGAGTTACAAAACGTGAGTTATATATATATGTATATCACACCTCCCTACTTAAAATTGGAATTCTGATAAAAATTGTAAATTGTATAAATTATTTTAAACAAAAAAAAAATCACAGAAATTAGATTAAATTGAAATTACACAATAGCAATATCAAAATACAAATAACACGTGTACTTAAGTTTTAACAATACCATAGAATTACATAACACACAAAAACAACATCCTAAATAACAATTTAATTGTGTTACAAATCCAACCTTTCAGTGGGTTTTCTATTTCTTTCTGGATAACGCCGCACAATGGGCTCAGCTGTTCTTGGTCTAGGTGGAGAGGGAGAAGGAACAGCTGGGCTAGGTATTTTGGGCGAAGAGTGACGTGGCGGAGGGGTATGACGTGTGCGGAGAGGGGACGTGCCGCCAGTGTCCGGCCTCGTGACGTCAGCTTCCGCCAGCTGTGGCTGTACTGCCGGGCTCCTGGGCGCACCACGTGACTCACCTGTAGGCGTGGCCGCCGCTGCTGCATGGCCGTCTGCGCCGAATGCTTGGGAAGGAGGGGTGTCAATAGGGATAAGCTGATCTACATGGCGTTTCCATACAATGCCGGAATCTAAAGTAACGGTATACATTGTTCGACTCAATTGTTGCAAAATAGTACCTTCTATCCATTTACCTTTAGATCTATAATCCCTTACTAGAACTAACTGATTAGCAACAAAACATTTAAGTCTACTACCTCCAGCATACTTCTTTTGTTTGTTTTGCCGTTCTTCAACACATGAAGTTACATCAGGTCTTAATAGGTCTAATCGAGTTCTTAAGTTGCGATTAAACATTAGCTTTGCTGGTGTCTCGTTTGTTGTTAAATGCACAGAGTTTCGATAATCAAATAATATCCTGCTTAAAGCTAGTGAGACATCAACATTTTCACGGAAAGCACATTTTAATTTATTCTTAGCATATCTTACAGGGTTTTCCGCCTGACCGTTAGACTGGGGGTGATAGGGCGCTGAAGTAGTATGTTTAATACCGTTAGACTTAAGAAAATCGCCAAATTCAACTGAACTGAATGGAGGTCCGTTATCACTATGTACTGTGATAGGTAACCCAAATCTAGCAAAAAGACTTCTTAGGTTATTAATAGTTACCTTGGCTGAGGTTGAGTTTGTTTCAAACACTTCCAGCCACTTTGTATACGCATCAACTACTATGAGATAAGTTTTCCCCTTGAAAGGTCCCAAAAAATCTAAATGCAATCTTTCCCACGGTCTGCTGGGATAGTGCCAGTTATGTAATTCTACCTTAGCTGGATTCGCTCTTTCTAAGAGACAGGGAGAACAGCTGTTAGCAAGTGCCTCTATGTCATGATCAATATTAGGCCACCACATGTAGGCCTATGACCTTGCCACACTTTTCATTTTAACTATCCCCATATGACTCGAATGCAATTCTTTCAAAACATGAGCTCGTAACTTAGCTGGAATAACTACTTTATATCCCCACATTAGCACTCCTTGCTCAACAGCCAGTTCTACCTTCCTCTGAAAATACGGTAACAATTGTTGACAATCATTCGGAAGAGTGTTAGGCCAACCATACATCACATAGCCTAAAACCTTATTCAAAATTGGATCTTTCTGAGTTTCTAACCTTACATCCTCACAAGTTACAGGAAATGAACTCTCCTCAATACACTGTAAATAGGTACCAACCCACAACAATTTATCTTCACTAGGATGCTTAACATCCAATGGTAATCTAGACAATGCATCTGCACTGTTCACATTAGACTTCACATACTGAATATCATAATTGTATCCTGACAAGAATAAAGCGTATCTTTGCAAACGACTAGCAGCAAATACAGGCAATCCCTTTTTAGGGCCGAAAATGCTAACTAAAGGTTTGTGATCACATTTCAAGGTAAAGTGTTTACCAAACAAATACTGATGGTATTTGCGTACACCATACACGACCGTCAATGCTTCCTTATCTATTTGACTATAATTTTTCTCAGCTGGAGACAGGGTACGAGAGCTATAGGAAACCGGTCTTTCTCTGCCTTCCTTGTCAATTATACTAAGCACACAGCCTATACCCACACTACTCGCATCTACTGTCAACAAGGTTGGAGCTTGAGTATCATAATGCGCTAACACAGGCGCTGAGCTGAGCAACTGCTTGACTTGATTAAATGCCGTTACGCAATTATTGTCAAAATTAAAAGCTACATCTTTCTTTAAGAGGTTGTACAATGGATACAAAACGCTCGACAAATTGGGTACAAATCTACCATAATATATGACTAAGCCTATAAAAGACTTTACTTCCGTGACATTACGTGGAATTGGCGCATCCATGATGGCCTTGACCTTAGATGGTGCGGTGTGTAGACCGTTTTTGTCGATGATAAACTCCAAATACTCCAAACTTGATTGAAAGAATTTACATTTTTCTGATTTAACTGTTAATCCAACTTCTTTAAGTCGTTTCAAAACTTCTCTTAAAGTTTCCAAATGAGAACAATTGTCACAATTGGAGACAAGGATATCATCGAGAAAAACAGCCACACTAGGCAAACCTTGTAATACTTGTTCTATTTTTCTCTGAAAAATACCTGGTGCTGACGCAATACCATATGGCATACGCTTATAGGAGAATAATCCCTTATGAGTGCTTATTGTACAAAGCCGTTGCGCTTCTTCATCAAGCTTTAATTGCATGTAAGCCTGACTGAGATCGATTTTACTGTAAAAATCGCCCTTCTGTATATCATTAAACAAATCTTCGATTCTTGGAAGTGGATAGCGATCAATTTCTAGATACGGGTTCAGCGTAACTTTAAAATCCCCGCAAATTCTTAGGCTACCATCTTTTTTCAGTATGGGTACAATAGGCGTAGCCCACTCTGAACTTTTAACAGGACACAAAATATCCTCATCAACTAATCTAGATAACTCCTTTTCTACCTTTGCCTTCAACGTAATAGGAAGAGGTCTCGGTTTACAATATTTGGGTACACTATGTTCTTTCATGTGAATCTTAACAGGATCACTTTTATACTGCCCTAGTTTGTCTGTAAAGACTTCTGGGAACTCACAGATTAATTGTTTTACTTGTTTCTCAAAGTGGTTACCTTGATTTAAATCGTCATTACATTTAGTGACATACAAAGTATTTGACTTAAAAGAGATTTCAACATTTAGAGCTGATAACCAGTCTCGACCCATTAATGGATGTGAACCATTTTTAATGACATACAACTCTAGGTCATTTACATTAGTTCCCTGGTACGATACATTTACCTTAATTTTTCCTACTGGTTCAATAGGTACATCAGTGTACGAACGAAGTGATAAATCACTTGGAATCAACTCATGGGTTTTGAAATTATCATGGAAAAATTTTTCACTTATGACACTTACTGAAGCGCCAGTATCAACTTCAAAATCAAGCATTTGATCTTCAACATTAACAGAAATTTTAACAGGTTCAACTCTTAACTTATTTAAATTTTTTACTGGCTCAGGACTGAGTTTAAAGAGATTTGACACATCATATACTTCATCATTAGCTTGATCAGTTTCATCAGTACCCACATAATTATGCCGTTTAGAATAAGCCTTATGAGGTTTAGCAACATTCTGAGTGTTCTTAGATCTAGCATACAAACGTGAACGACATACCTTAGCTAGATGATTGCGCTTACCGCAATGATGACACACACAACCGTGAAAACGACACGATTTGCTCATATGGCCACTCTGACCACAACAATAACACTTCACATTAGCACTTCCACTCGTATTGGGTTGAGACTGTGAGGTGGAGCCGCCTGCTGCTGTGCTGCCGCCGTAATGCCGCTGTGCCGCCGCTGTGTCGCCGCCATGCCGCCGCTGAGTCGCTGCTGTGTCCCCGCCGGGCCTCCGCTGCGCTGCCTGGCCGCCGCCGTGACGCCGCTGGGCCGCCAACCGTTGTACTCTGCCGCCGTGCTGGTGGTGAGACGCCCCCATCAGACTCGCTGCATTTTTCTCTGCTGCCTCGAGAGATGTAATGAGCTTAACCGCCTTATTAAAGGTTAAGTCAGATTCCGCCAATAACTTCTGTTTGAAGGTCTCGTTTCGGATACCACTCACTAATCTGTCCCTCAGATAATCATTTAGGTTTGAGCCAAATTCACAGTGAGTCGACAGCATCTTTAAGTTAGCGACATAATCCGCAATAGATTCGTGCTCTAATTGATTTCTCAAACTGAACTTATAACGTTCTGCTATTAGGTTAGGTTTCGGGTACAGATGATTTTTAATTAATTTTACAAGGTCATCATAGGTCTTTGATGTTGGTTTGTCCGGTGTGCACAGATCACGCAATAATGAAAATGTTTTAACTCCTACCACTGTGAGAAAAGTACTAACCTTTTTGGTCTTATCGTCAATGCCGTTACAAGATAAAAACAGTTCAAAACGTTCAATATAGGAGTCCCACGATTCGACATTAGAATCGAACTCACCAATGTTTCCGATAATCGACATCTTCTTTCTTGATTCTTCTTCCGCAAATGGCAATTCCTCCCACATAAAATTTATAAATCACTAGACGTAATTTATACAATCCACACGGCCTAGGCGCTGACAAGCCTTCAACAATACAATGAAAAGTCACAAATTTAACGTTGGCGCTATCCAGCCACATTCACCGGCGCTATCAAGTCGAAGTCCCGAAACTTGTGAAATAACGAACAAAATTACATCGCACAGGTCCAACTCGTCGCCACTGAAGTGTATCGACTTAGACTGGTCGATACTTAAACTTACTCACAGTTCCTTACTAGTAGGAGTTAGGTAAAAGTTAAAATAAAACACCGTTTTAAGTAACGAACATGGTGGAGGGTAGTGACAGGGCCGTGGTCGGAAGAGAACTGATGGTGGGAAATGCAGTCGGTTTCGGTTACGACCGACCCGTGAGGAGAGGTGGCGTGATCGGGATCCACCAATAGGATTTATTTATACCAATCATACGATAGACAGGATTCACAGACATACGACCGACCCGCGCATAGAGTAATACAACGTATCTTTAACAACACAAGGAGTTACAAAACGTGAGTTATATATATATGTATATCACACCCTCAGTATCAAGCTGCTTTTCCCAACAGCATTGAAAGAAAATACCTCTAGTAGTAGAATGGCCAACCTGTGGGATTTTAGATGCGCTCTTATGGTCAAATAGTTTTGGTGCACTGCCAGGATGATGTTGAAGGTCACGTGGGGAAGATTGTGGCTATATGACGGATAATTTCAAAATTTGTTAACCTCACTTTAACCTATGTGTGGAATCTCACTTTTGGCACATTTTTATCGAGTTAGCGTCTTTTGTTACTATATTGTTTAAAATAATGGTTAAATAATGTTTGACGGAACCACTCCGACCACGTGAGTTAACATGTGGATAAAATAGAGTGGAACACCAGGGGATCGCACCTGGAACCATAGGTGTGCACACAGGCAGTGCAACCAGTGCCTAGGCACTCCCTAATGCCTGGTGTTAACAAATATTTTTTATTTATTTCATGTTTTTTTTTTTTTTTTTTTTTTTTTTTGTAGATTTGATGATAAAATTTTTTAAATTCTGTGCATCAAATGAAAGTGGCATAATTTGTATTACCGTAGCACTTGTCCCGTGATATATATTCTGCCACTTGGTGCACATATTTGGGTGCATGGCTGCTAAGTATCGTCTAACTCACAGTTCAACCCTCATCAACACAGCAAAGCACTGCCTTGTAGCTAAACGCCCAAAAATACTAACATCAAACTAAAAGCACCGATAACCTATCTGTGATAAAATCCATGAAGGGGTATTAAAGCAACTTCTGAACTTCTCTCAAAGCTCTGAAAGTAAAATCCTGACACAATTCTAACTTTTTCTAATAGGCCAACACTTGCTTTAGCTAAAATACACTTTCATTTTAGTAACTACAATACTGTAGTGGCTATGTGATTACTTGTTATAAGATCCCACGATATCCATGAAACATGTTCTTATAAGACTTTGTATTTATTAGTTCAGTTACGTTACAATTGTTGTATTCAATGCCAGATTTTTTTTTTTTTTTTGCAACGCAACAAATTTCTTTGTTCCTCTCTTTTGTCCTTAGTGCTATTTCAAAGCACTGATAAAAAAACGCTCTTTTATCTGTTTGCGAAGCCAATGGCCTTTTTTATGACGAATATCTTAGTACAGCAGACTTACATCATTAGCAGACAATTTCATCTGTCAGCGAGTGTTACTATTTAATTTTTTCCAGTTTTTTCATTGGTATTAAGTGTAGTTGAATGAAAGAGTAAATAAAGGCAGTTAAAAATTAAAGGTCAGTTGTATTGCTTATTTAAATTTCTCAAAATTATCCTGTTCTTACCGCTGCCAAGAATCAAACCAATCACACAGTGAAAGTTATTACAGCTGTCTCAAGTGATTTTATGCCATTTTTTTTTCTTTTTTGTATAAAATTTTGTTGTTTTGAGATAAAAAAGAAGGGCTTACAACAGCAATTAGAAGTAACCTAATTAGCGCCATTAGAGGGAGGGGAATTTACCTAATTAGGAATAAAAATAGAGAAATTTAATTTAGGATATATATTGTAGGGAATTTTTTTCCTAAAGGGGAATACAATTTTTTTCATTACTTTTGAAGTTAAACTTTATTACAAACAAATAGATAGCTGATAACGGAAGTCCAGCGTTGTGGTTCAGAATGTGACTTTTCAATGGTTGTGAATTTTCACTTTAGGCTTAATAGAGGATTCATCTACAAACCTCTGGTAACAACAAAATGTAAAAGAAAAATTAATTGAATATATTGTATTTGGGTAGGTACAATCCTACAAATAGAAAAACCATTGTAATTTTAGCTTTCAAACTAAAGAAAGATAGAAAACATTAATCTTTACATACCTAATTTTATTAACAGTGGTCAGTACCTTCCTGTTAAGTCAAATTTTGTTGGGCACTACCTAATTAAATAACCTATGGCTGGAACTCCCAGTGGGTTCGCCATGACGCTGTCAACTGGTCCACCAACCGTTGGGCTGAGGGCGTTACTAAATGTGTGCTTAATGCTGTCCATTTAATTTGGAGTTTCTCCAACAGATCAATTGACCAATATGGCAGCGCCCATGCATGACCAAGTGGTATTATCAACCACCAAGTACCAACCAAAGTTATCAACCAAGTGGTATGTTAGAGATTCTCCACTAGAGCGAAGCACATGACCAATATGGCAAGTATTTCGGGAGGGGTGGGGCGGGTTGTCAAATACATTTTAACCTATGTGTCTAACCTGTCAACGTTGACAGTTCAAATTTAATTATATTTACATTGAAAGTTATACACCATAGCATACTCAGCCAGATCTCGGTCTTCTGCATCAACAGTACAACTGGGTACCCAGCAAAAGCATGCTTTGGTAATGATCGGGTGTCTAGACACCCCCAGGCATTAAATAATACAAGCGCTAATCCAGTCTAGCTAGTTGATGCAACATATAATCCGTTTTTAAGAGAAGAATTTTTCATTCTCTCTATGATGGGCATTATACAGATTTGGGCATTGAAATAACTGAACAGAGCACTCAGGACAAATGACATGACCGCAAGAAAGGAACACTACCATTAGTGAAGTGCTTGGCAAACCGTGTAGAGGACCTCCCTTGGTGGTTTGTGGATTCGAGGTAGATCTGCGTCTTGCCCGATACACTCCTGCATACTCATTAGCGGTGATTGAAAGTAACTGGACACTACATTCAAATGGCTGAACGACAGCCTCCTCCTACCTACTAGTGGGGTCATTGCCATGTGATTTAAGAGCCATACCAGTACCGCCAGGTCCCAGTGCACAATGTTGAGACACCCTATGAGACTTTGGAGGTGGTTGATAGGTTTGAAAATAAAAACAATACTGCTCGGTTTTTTATTTTTGTAAGCGAGGGGCAGGAAAAGGCAATTAATTACGGTACACACACAGGCGGCCAGCTTATAGCATGGGACTCCTCTAAAAACAAGTACACCCACTACAAAACCTCCTCTACTGTTTAGGAATCTAGCCTGGAATTGTTTGTCACATTACATCAGGCTAGGCCAAAATTAGCCCAAGCCCATTGAGCTCACTACTTGACCAGCCGTGCGGTCAGGGGACCTGAGCCATTTAGCAGTTCAGATCAGTCTTATTTCTAAAATGGATGCCCCGAACGGACTGCGACAAACAATCCCAGCAGCCCTCATCCTCCAAGATCTTTTGGCAGACCAAGTCCACCACGGTGGGCTATGCAGGGGTGTTAGTAAGTTAAGCTAAAACTCAATAACTACCTCAAAAATCACTTAAAAGTCACTGGCAGAGTTGGAGGCAGTTGCACCTTAGCAAATTGTACTAAGAACGCTACTGCTGCTGCAATCATGACCATCTTGTGAATCTTAAAACAAATTTTTTGAGTCAACATTTTATGCTACCTTACTCCACCAAACAAGACTCAAAATAAAACAGCTGGTGGCGAGCATTGTTTTATTTATACAACGCATTATTGCAGCCAATTTTGGGGCTGGTCCAGTTGACTTATGAGGTGAGAAAATAAAAACTAATACAAGAGGTGAACAAAAAGTTTATTAAGTGAAAAACATAACATTTGTAGACCTCCCAGTCATTACATTTAAGATTGAATATGGCCTTATTAAATTATTCCATCTGATAGTTCGATAGCTGCTCCACGAAGCGCAGTGGGGGCGAAAATGTAATCGCTGCCTCACCGTCGGGTATAAAATGTCACCATGATGGTTGAGCTGTAATTTTTCTCTACTCTCTTCATGGCGGTAATCGGGTGCCCTTCCTCGGCTGTCAGCTCCTTGCAGCTGCACTTGGGTGGACCTTCATAATTCTCGAAAGCTGCAAGTTGTTCAATTATGTTCTGCAACATGACAATTATTTTTTTTTAAAGGAGGTTTTCCTCAACTCCATAAGTCCCATAAAACTTTGCACAGGCGAATCTGTAAATATGCGTCCTGGTTTCACAGTCATCACATAAGTCTTAGGCCTATACATTTGTGACAAAATTGTTGCAACACACAGTGGTTCCACCTTGAGCACTTTTTCTTCTTCGACATTTTCATACAGACTCTCATCTTGTCTGGTCTCAAAATCAAAACAAAGATACAGAAATCTGCTGTCTTTGGCCTTCTTGTGTCCATCTGCATAACATCATAACATTTATGGTCGGAATCCTTAAGTCATAACACATTTGACACCAAACTTCCCTGCATCTGTGTAGAGATTTCTTGTTCAACCAAACAATCTTTAACACTTATCTTCACACTTAGTGGGTATTGTCGTGGCGCACCAACTAGCAGTACTGGGTTCGATCCCCAGAGTTTTACTAAATTTTATCCATGTGTTCACTCACATGGGCAGAGGCGCCAAAAGTTAGGTTAGACACATAGGTTAAAGTGAGGTTAACAAACTTCCCACCAAACAGCCACCATCACCACTTGACCTATAATGTCATCATGGCAGCGCGCAAAACCTAGAAGAGCCCATCTAAAATCTCACAGGGGAAGGAGGGGTGAGGTGTTCTACTTTTAGGCTTAATGTAAAAATGACATATTTGGATGCAACTGTTATATCATGATTATTCAAATGACTTCTCCTGGCATCGTAACAGTAGGTTATTAAATACAAAGCAGACCTCAGTGATGACAAATTCTTGTAGCTATACATTTTAAGCCGTTTAAAATCAAGTTATTTTTGGAAAATGGCTCTCTTAAAACATGAGTCAATAGTCTAAAATAATAATAATATTTTGTTTTTTTAACAAGATTCGGGATGTAAAAGGAAACTAGAATAATAACAGTGGAAATTAATCTGGAAAACACAGAGTGGTCCACAACAGCTACACAGTCTACTGATGACTATGCAATTTGGCATGGAATTAGAACAGATAACCACATTCCAGAGTAGGTCTATGCAACCAGTCACTTTGTTTGGGGTAACAACAAAATCCTTTGGAAATTATTAGACTTTATAACTTATATCAAGATAGGATCTACTTTTAGCAACATTTTTGTAAGGAATACCTTGTGTCAATTTATATGACTTAAGCAAACACACATAACAGTTTTACCTTACAGTATAATCGGCATACCATGAATGGCTGTCTCCGGCGGAAGACCGTATGAAGTCAACGCAGAGCTCTGCCACTGTGACAAGGTGGGGTGTAGGGAACTTGGGCAGCTCCTGGGCAATCCTGCTGGACAAAGCGACCGAGCTCTTGGTCGAGATATCGCATGTCTGGATCTCATTGATGACAGCTACGCACACCTAGCAATAAACTCAGTTGAATGGGTGTACTGACGTTTTAAAATGTTTATATCTTACTGTGTGTCTACTTATTTCCAGGTATAAAAAACTGTGATTTTTATGGCTTGCTTTCAGCCAACACATATCACTACAAAAAAATTCAGTTATCTTTTATTTATTTACAGCGAAATTTGAGACTTTGCCATGGCTTCTGTAACCCGATACAAAAATTTTATGGGAGTAGTGTAACCAATTGATAAAACCGTGAATAGAATGGCAAAAAACCAAATTAATGAACATTTTAATCTTAAATTTACACAAGGAAAATAAACTTTACTTTGATATTATAACGTTTTTTGTATTATAAGTTGTCCAAGTTAAAGCTTCTCCTTTTCATTAACCTATATTCATTTTTTTATTCATGATGATTTGCCACCTGGATTGATATTAGACTATTATAGTAGGTTACAATACCTCAATACCTCGTGAATATACCTCGTCGAATAGTTCGACTACGACAAGATGTCCAATAAATTTCAACTTCGACATTTTGAAGATTTGACAATGGGACATTGTTCCCGAAACTAGTAATCATTGAAGAAAACTAGTTGGATTGACGACAGTCTGAGGTATTGTAATCTACTACTATATTCATTTACCAGAAAATTTTATCTTTTAACAAAACACAGACAATTTTATTTAGCATACATTATAACATAATGATTAGTTTGTTTAGCTACATCAAGACAAAAGCATAAGTATATTGTAAAACCACTGCTTCCTATACAATAAAATACAATATTCTTTATTGTTCATTCCTAAAGAATTACAATAGTGTTATAATTAATTGTTTCAATTCACAGTTGTCGTAAAATTCATTCAGTGAGTAGAATGGCCTTTGGGTCAGCCACTTTTTCAACTCTCGATGCAGTTTATTGCCAGTCCGGTTCTTCATGTGGTCTGGAAGGTGGTTTCTTCATTTTGCAGCCAGCGTAGGATGGCTAGTTTTAATAAAAATAACAATTTCCAGTGACCACAAATAATGGTTAACCCTTAAGTACTCACGCTTGGTGTTCACAGACCTAAATTTCACAGATGTAAATTTTATCAATAATATACAGGGTGTCTCTGAACTCCTTACCGACCTTTTAAGGTATTATTCCTGGACCAAAGACAAGTCAAAATATCATATTTAAATTGTCCGGAAGTCTTTAGTTACTCACACAGCCGCCATTTTGTGTTTTTCACATAATAATTTTTATTTCCGTAACGGATGTTTGTATTCAGTTCATATTTGGTATGAACCTTTATCATACCAATGTACATTTTCAAGAAAAAAATTATTTTTTTCCACTTTATATTTTCAAAATGGCGGCCATTTTAAATTTTCAAACTAAAATATCTCAAAATCGGTAAACTTTATAAAAATTTTACAAGACACAAAAAAGTTGACAAATTAAATTATCTAACCAATGATACCAAGTTTGTAAGGATATGACAACAAATAACGGAGTTATTGCGATTTTATCTATGAAAAACATTGATTTTTCTGTTAAAATGGCCTTAATTTGCATTGATTTTAATGCAAAATCAACGTTTTTCATGGATAAAATCGCAATAACTACGTTATTTTTTGTCATATCCTTACAAATTTGGTACCATTGGTTAGATAATTTAATTTGTCAACTTTTTTGTGTCTTGTAAAATTTTTATAAAATTTACCAATTTTGAGATATTTTAGTTTGAAAATTTAAAATGGCCGCCATTTTGAAAATATAAAGTGGAAAAAAAAATAATTTTTTTCTTGAAAATGTACATTGGTATGATAAAGATTCATACCAAATATGAACTGAATACAACCATCAGTTACGGAAATAAAAATTATTATTTTAAAAAAACAAAATGGCGGCTGTGTGAGTAACTAAAGACTTCCGGACAGTTTAACTATGATATTTTGACTTGTCTTTGGTCCAGGAATAATACCGTAAAAGGTCGGTAAGGAGTTCAGAGACACCCTGTATAAATTATATACACCAACAACTTCTTTTATAAATATAGAATTAAAAATTGTGATTATTTCTGAAGTCTGTTTATTTTGGATGGAACCAGTAACTCCTATGTAAAATGAAAATACCATTGTATCTGAAACACATGGGCAGAATGTGCCAAGAGTGTTATAACCATATCAAGTACTATCGTACTATCAGACTAATTTGTATAAATATTCATCCTCTTGAAAAATATTGAATTTTAATTACCGTCGTTTTCATGGGAGCTGCCGTTTATACGGTTTAGGGGACACCTCTGCGATTATATCATTTTATATTTGAAATTGTGGCTTTTTATGTGTACTTTCTGGATACGTTGTGATTATTTGTCGGAAACACATTTAAAACTGCACAAATAACGATTTACTAAAAAATTTAACATGGGCTTATATGGGAAATAGAATTTTCAATTTTCAGTGCTTGTGAACACAATAACTACTGCAAAAAAAGTCTGATCATCATGAAATTATTACAGGCATGTAAAGTTAGATTCTCTTGGATGAGTTCGTTAACCAGTAAGATCGGCCCAACTTCAGTAGGGAAAGTGGGGGATTTTACCCCTCTAAAGTGGGTTTTTCCCATTTTTCACATAGATATTTTTATTGATTACCTTTTAGTGTAACAAACAATTTGGTATGTTTAATTATTGCTCTAAGTCCACTGGTTATCAAGATATTAGCGAATTTCCTTTGGAAATAAGCTATTACCGTAGTTTTCATGGGAGCTGCCGTTTATACAGTTTAGGGGACACCTCTGCGATTATATAATTTTATATATGAAATTGTAGCTTTTTATGTGTACTTTCTGGATACGTAGTGATTATTTGTCGGAAACACATTTAAAACTGCACAAATAAGGGAAAAAATTGTCTGATCATCATGAAATTTGGTACACTTAAGTAAATTTTGCCATTGGAAATTTGCTAAGTACGCAGGTCTGCTGCAACGGGGGCATTTTTCTTTTTTTATTATTGCTAAATATATAAGTAGTTAGGGATGAAGTTGCTTTGTGAGTAAATTTTGTGTGTGGCATTTTTTTACTTCATAACTTTTGGTTATTATTATTATAAGCCAGTTACTGGGAAAAATCTATAAAATAAGCATATTTACAGTAGTTCTTTAAACAGACCCCTATTGGACCAGACTATGGTTGGACATAGAAAAAAGTCGGTTAAACTGAAGAATAATAAACACATGTGTTAAAATTGTTCAAACCTATCCAATTTTCCTTTCACAATAAATTAGTTAATAAAGTGAACTCACAGTTATGGTATAAAAAATAATAACAAATTTAGCAAACACAGCACAGTAAACAATGTCTGCATGAAATATTGAAAGCAACTCACTAAATTTGACTTGCAACAGAAACGCACGATCGACCTGTTGAAATATGAAATTTATCATTAGATCATTATCGCAACATCGGCTTGAATGCCGGAAGTTTGCATATTCCTGGAAAATGATGGGTTAATCCGACAGGCGGTTGATCCAAGGACGGTTAAGAGAGCTTTCACTGTATGTTGGATGTTCTAAACAAAAATAAAAACGATAATTAACTTTTAACTCTTGGGTTATATCCCATAAATTTAATTATTTATTTTCAGTTTTGTAATACACTGATGGTTTTATTCTTAAAGTGAGTACATACGTGACATTTTATTTTTAACCATTAAAAAGGAGTAAAACAAGTTAATTTTCACTGAATACTGAGAAAAACATGTATGCTGTCATTCTCCAATTTTCTTATTATAAAAAATATTTTTTATTTTAAAAATAGAAATATTTATAAATGGGAGTCCGACAGACACCCCACCCGAGTAGTTATTTCACAAAACAGGGCGCAAGTACTTAAGGCATTATTACATCTAACCAAAAACAAGATTGGTTAGATGTATTGATTGAATAATATGTATCATATTGAAATAAGTGTTTTGTACAGCACAGAAGGAATTTACAACATTGTTCTAAATAAATTTACCAAAAGAGATAACCTTTTTTGACATTTTGTCAAGGATATGATATTTTTATTCTTAATTTTTAATTTCACTACCATTTGCAGCTTATAAATGTTCCATCCTTTTGTTACTCTTTTACACAATTAAACAAGTACACTAGTTATTGTCAATTGTTGGCAAAGAAATTATCACTCCTTTTATGTGAACACTAAACACCTCCGAGGTTGCCCTCTAAGAACCTTAAAATGAAAATGGCGTATGGTAACCAGTAGGCCTACTGTTGTTTCACTGTTTCCAATTCTTCTTTAATATTTTTTTTTCTTTCATGTCCATCAATGTCCCATGTCTTGTGTGTAATGTGGCATCACAGCAAACTGACTGACTTCACAGCGACAACTGGTGACTGCAATCCTAGCCATGTAGGAAATATAAAGGTGACCAACTTTACTTATTGGTCACCTGGATAGTTCCTTCATGGCCAGAATAATAACAGCTGGAGTAGTCTTGGGTTCCCATGAACCTACTTTGAAACACTATTTGATCTTGAGCAGGCAGGTCCACTTCAGAAAAACTTGGTTTATGACAAAAAATCTTTATGACACTAACTGTCATAAAGACAGTTGACAGTTTCCATTTTCTTCTTTGTTGAAAATGGAAAAATCTATTTATTACAAAACATTTATACAATAATAATAATAATCTTTTTATTGCTATTACAACAATGGTTAGTTGGAAGCAATGTTAACGATACAATAATTTTGATTTGACATAAATTAAAATATTTTTAATATATAAATTCATGTGTAACCTAGTTTAATTCAATAACTACGAAATACCCGCCTAGTTTAGGTAAAATTTTTTAATACCCCTTAGGTAGTTTACGAAAGTTCAACCTAGTTTAAAATGAAATTTTGTTTATGTATTTTGGCAATGATCCATAAATTCATCAACACTATAAAAGGCGTTCTCAACTAAAAACAATTTTAATTTATTTTTAAACGGTCTTAAGTTTTGTTCATTTATTATATATTCTGGCAGTATATTCAAATATTTAGCACCAGCATTACAAGGTAAATTTTGACTGATATTTAGTCTAAGTTGTTGAGGTCTGAAATTTTGGTGAAATCGAGTATTATATTGATGAATATCACTGCCCTTAGTTAATTTACATTTAAAACTGGCATAAATTGTTGTTTCCAAAATATAAATACAGGGCAGTGTTAACAACCCCATCCTTTTAAAAGTGTCCTTACATGACTGATTTTTTCTTAATTGAAATATAATTCTTAAAGCTTTTTTTTGAAGTTTGAATAGTCTTTCAAATTCAGTTTCAGCGCATTTCCCCCAGATTATGATGCCATAAGACAAATGTGTCGTTATAAGACCATAATATGCCATAATCAGAGTGTTTTCATTGCATAATTTGGCTAAATATCTTAGTAAATATATGTTAGAGGATATTTTGGAGCAAGTTTTATCGACATGACTGTTCCAAGTCAGTCTATTATCTACTTGTATTCCTAGAAAATTAACACTTTCAATTTCTTCTATTATATTATCTTCTATCATGACAGATGTATTGCGGTATATCCTTGAATTAGCACTAAAATTGACAAAATTAGTTTTTTGTAAGTTTACTTTTAAATTAATTTCTGAAAAAT
Source organism: Neoaliturus tenellus (assembly GCA_030545055.2). NCBI lineage: Eukaryota > Metazoa > Arthropoda > Insecta > Hemiptera > Cicadellidae > Neoaliturus > Neoaliturus tenellus. Next base: position 77,300 of record JAQYXR010000166.1, read on the forward strand.
ATTGAATATACCTAGAAAACATTTTTTTATCGTTCTGCAATAGTACAGTATAGGCAAAAACTTTCTGCAAACTTAGACTTAGAGTATATACACAAATCTATACTTATTTAATACGCTAAGGGTTTTTTTGTCTTGAGAACTCCTCCTACAATTTTCAACCGATTTTCAAGTTTTTTGTGTCGTTGGATAGGGCTTGGTCTGTAGTTGTTGCAGCCAAAAACTGATGAGAATCTGACGGAAAATAACGGCGCTATCCACCATTGAAATCTCAAAATTTCCCATTTAAATAACATTGGGATTAAATAAAGCATTTTAAACATCTGTTAATAATCAGCTGTAAATACGTGTAGTTTTGGTACCTAATTGCAGATATTCACAATATTGGATTGGTCGGACGTCAATGATTTAGAGATAAAAGTAACATTTGAATTTTATTAAAATAAATTGCTCGATTTTGAGCAACACGTTTACTAGTAATAAACAATTTGACAAATAATTATCAAACATAAGTGATATTATCAAAATAAGAGTGACAGGAAAGCATGGGGGATACATCCCCCATTTAATTTCATAAAATATGCATGGGGAGATATTTCTTTTAAATGTTGAGTAAAGCAAAAGGTAAAATGGTCTGATAGCAAATGGTTTGATGCTTGTTGTGTCATCTGCATTTGATTTAATTTAAGACCTAGACCAAGCAAATTGTTCAGAAAGGCCAGACAGACTCGGATATGATTTTATTAATATTTTTAATAGAAAGAAGGGTGATGGTTTACATTTTATTTATATAATATTTCTACCATATTAAAATTTAAAAATGCAAAATGTAAGTTTTCTGTGGACCAAAGTCAATAATTGTGTCACTATTTCTCATGTGAGTACTGAACTTGCTCTCCCGAGACAACTCGCCAGAACTAGCTTATATTGAGTTTGACATGTCAAGCTTTCCGGCCAATTGGTCATCGCATGTTTAGGCTATAATCACTAACATTGCTTGTACACTTTCCATGAGAAATGCCACCCATGAGAAAATATTAATATACATTTCACTTCTTTTGCACTATCAACAATAATTAATCAAGTTTCATTGCAAATGTACACTTTCAAGTCGAGAGTAAAAATCAATTGTTAGGAACCACAATTGCTTCCGAAGCACAATTGCTTCCGGACAGCAATTCCGATCGCATATTATTGGAATTACTTCAAAATTGTTTACATTTAACGAATTACATTTTTAAAATTAATATTCCCAGAGAAATGGATTTTTTTGCTAGTTTATAATTATTAGGTACCGGTCAAAGACTCACTTTTCCATTTAGCACCATTTTTCTTCCTACGGTACCAAGAACCATAGTTAAACATACTGATCTGCATATAAACCTAAACTAAAATAATTGTTTTATAAAGACAAGTAAAATTACAAAGGTACTTTAAAAAACCACATCGATTAAAAAAAGAATATCTTCTGAATATTGTATGAAAATTACACGTTTTTAAGCTTTACACTTTTTGAGTTTTCCTTGTTTTAAGTTCCCCATGTCATTGATGATCTCGGTGAATGCATCTCCACCCGCAGCCGGTACAAGTAGTAAGCCTAGTTTACAGGCTCCCACATGATTTGTTTTTAATCAGTGAAAGTATTTCCGACAATAACAAACATAACCTAACAGCCATAGCTGTAAACTTGTTAAAGGGTATGTTGTAACAGGCCTGATGTCAAGGCCACGGGGAGAGATGCATTTGCCGCAATATCGGTGACATGGCTGTCTTTAAGCAAGTAGTACTGGTAATCAAAAAACGTAAAACTAAGAGAAATAACATTTTTACATAATGCTTATAATCAAATAGTATTTTTCAATAGATTTGTTGAGTTGAAAAAATATTGTGTAATTTTAAAAATCTCTGTTCATTTAAACGTATGTTAAATAAAGAAATGTTAAAATGTTAAATAGAAAGAATACAATATGTTCATAATTTACTTCAACCATCTATATACTCTCAAAATCTAATAAATCTAATTTATTTATTTGTTTATTCAGCATCTGTATACATACACCTTTTGTATAGTACATGTGCATAGGTTGAGATTTGTCACAAAATTGATCTTATGTCTAATCATAACTTAAAAATGAACAAAAATAAAATAAAAAGAATTCTTTCACAGATTCATATCTTTCAAAATAATCTACACAGGCTTTTGAACAAATAAACAATTGTGTAGAACAAATGAAACCATTCGGACACTTAGACATTCCGCCCCAATGCCATAAGTCGGAATTCTGATACACTATCAAAATATAAAATAGATATTTTATCAGGCTCATTTTTGACACTGTCAGGCAAAGGGTTATACACAGTTATACAACTATAAATAGACAATAGACAATATTTCTTTATTTACATATTCGTTGAGAATAGTATAAGTGTCAGTAGTTACAGTAAGAAATGAGGAAAAGCTCCACTGGTGCTGTTATTCAGGAATTCAGCTTCTGAGTAGTATGGTCTGTCCTGTAGCCATGATGTCAGTTGATTCTTGAAGCGTGGTAGAGGTAGTGTCTTGAGATGCTCATGTAAATGGTTATAATACAAAGCTCCTTTGTATGCTGGTTTCTTTTCAAACAGACTGAGATGGTGCGGTGGCAAGGCAAAATTTGAAGCATGCCTTGTGTTGTGCTGGTGTATGTCCTGATGTCTTGGCTGTTGTGAGGTGACTGCAAACAGGATTGTTTCACGTATGTAGAGTGAAATTACGGTGAGGGTTTTGAGTTCTTTGAAGGTCTCCCGGCAGCTTTCTTGGTGTTGTAAGCCTGCTAGACATCTAATTGCTCTTTTCTGTTGTTTGAGGATCCTTTCCAGGTTTGTGTTGGCTGTCCCTCCCCATGTCACTATGCCATACCTCAGGTGTGATTCAAAAAGGGCGAAGTAAGCTGCTCTGGCCGTATCCAGGCCACTTATTTGTTTCATTCTACGAATTACATAGATGCCTGAGGAGAGCTTCTTGCACAGCTGGTCTATATGTGGTTTCCAGGATAGTTTTGAGTCGACTATGATGCCGAGGTGCTTAGTTGTTTCTTTTATTTCTACTTGAGGCAATGGTGTTAGTTGTGTGCTCTTGTTTTTGTCACAAAGGCGATTTGTACTGTTTTTGTTTCATTTAGGACTAAGTCATTTTCGGAGCAGTAACGTTTAATTTGATTGAAATAGGTTGTTGTGTTTCTTTCTAGAGTGTCTACTTTTTTATCAGATATGGTGAGAACTGTATCGTCCGCGTACATGACTAGAAAACAGTCGCTTTGAAGCCAGTCTGGCATGTCGTTTGTGAGGAGTAGAAATAGTACTGGGCCGAGCACGGAGCCTTGTGGCACACCTCTCATTACATCAGCGGTTCTTGAGTGGGCTTTCTGAGTGATGTTGTTATTGGTGTAGCTGATCTCAACTAGCTGTATTCTATCTTTTAGATAGCTTTCAAACCACTCTGCTTCTTTTCCTCTTATGCCTAATGTTCTTAGTTTTTGGAGTAGCCGGTCATGATTTAGACAGTCAAACGCCTTACTGAAGTCTAAGAATAGGCTGGTAACTAAGCAGCCTTCTTCCAGTTGGTCTATTATGTGTTCTGTAAGTTGTATCAGTGCTGTCGATGTTGATCTGCCTTTCAGGAAACCATGCTGTTGGCTTGTGAGTAGGTTGTGGTGTTCAAGGTGGGTCAGTAGTCTCTGAAGAACAATTTTTTCTATTATTTTTGAAAAAGTGGGAATGAGTGAAATTGGTCTATAACTTCCAGTATCAGTTTCTAGTCCTTTTTTGTACTTTGGATATATTTTGGCAATCTTTAATTTGGCTGGAAAAATTCCCTGTTTTAGAGACTTGTTTATTATGTCTGTGAGTGGGCCAGTAAGTACTTCTTTACATTCTTTTGTAAGTTTGGCAGATATTTCGTCGATGCCTGAGGAGGTTTTTGATTTTAAGGAGTCTATGGCTTTCAGTACTTCTGCATGTGTTGTTGGTCGGAACTGTAAGTTGTGGTCTATTGTGGGTGGTAGATCTGGGGGAATGCTGTTAGAGTTTGTGTTATTAGTTGTTAAAGAGGAGATTTTTCTAAACATGTTGCTTTGTGGCTTGGGTATTGTAGGACAGATGCGTTTCTGGTGAAATGAGAGTGATGATGAGTTTAACTATAAAACATTTCCAAATTAGAAAATACAAACATTACACAGTGAAAAATGTAAAGTGAAGGAAGAGGAAGAATATTTGATAGCTGAAAAAGTCTCCTGTATGAATCCTGGAAAGCGGACCCAGTCATGATCCTTAAGACTCTCTTTTGCATGAGGAATGCCTTAGATGACTCACTGGAATTGCCCCAAAAAATTATTCCGTATGTCAAAAGGGAATGGAAGTAATCATAATAGACTTGTTTGATTGTGTGAAATTCGACTACCTGGGACAAGGTTAATATTGAGTACAAAGCTTTGCTGAGCTCAGGAAGTAGCTGGTTGATGTGTTCACGCCATGTGAAGCAGGAGTCAACTACAACGCCAAGAAACTAAGCAGATTGGACTATGTTGAAGTCAGATGAAATATAAGATGTATCATTTTACGGAGAATTTTTATTGTTTAAATGAAAACTAACAAACTGAGTTTTGTTCGAGTTTAAATTAAGACCATTTACAGAAAACCAGTTGTAGCTGAAGAAACTTGTTGTTTAATTGGGTTGAAAGTAGATGTTTGTCTTGACTCAGTATAATTGAAGGATCATCTGCAAACTGAATGATCGGAGCATCATTAATGAATTCAGGTCTGAGCTTAGCAATCAGGAGGGAAAAGTCAACATAATCGAAAGCATTGGACAGGTCACAAAAAGCACCAATGGTGTAGTGGGACCCATCCACGGCCCTCGAAGCTTTATTGATCAAATTAAAGAAGGGGACATTTGTTTCTTTTCCCTTTTGAAAGCCATACTGAGAAAAATTCAAGATTCCACTAGTGTCAAGGAAATCATTCAATCTTTTAACCACAATTCTTTCCAACACCTTAAAAAAATTACAAAGTAGAGATATTAATCTAAAATTTTATAAAAAGAAATTTTTTTCTTTTTGGGGATGGGTTTTATTATTGAGAATTTTAAAAGAAATGGAAATTTGCCTTGAGACAAAGACTGATTGCAATATGTGTAAGAGGTGTTACCAAAACGCTTTTATACATCTTTTTATTAAAAAAGGTGACAGTTTGTCCCATCCCGTGGATCTTTTGGGGTTCCAATGAATTCACGATCTAAAAAACTACCTATTCACTTGTGGGGGAAAAGCATGAAACATTATTTGCCGGCTTAAGAATTTCTGGAATTGAATCTATTACTGCATTGGTGTTGGGATGTGTATTTAAATTTGTTCAAACATTTGTGAAACATAAGTTCATTTTTGAAACTATTACCTATTTTTTTTTTAAATAACTTTGCTATTAACTGACACAAATTTAATTTCAGGCCGGTCTTTTACCCGTTCAGTCACTCTCCTTACAACTTCTCAGGTCGCTCTGACTTGTTTTTTAGATCTAGATATATAATTACTATTGTACTTGTACTTGGCTAGTTTAAACATTTTTAAAATATTAATTTGTATTTTATGAAATACAATGAGAAAGCTGGATCTGTTGAACCTTTACTCAGGGCATGTAACTCCTTATCATCCCTTGCACTAGAAACACAAAGCCCTTTTGTCATCCATTTAATCTGAACATAAAATTATTCTGAACATCTAACATATTCTAATGTTAGTCGCGTTTGTGAAACACATCTCAAACTTGTCCAATTTAAACACTTTATATCTCAATTGATAGAGGGCGGTTCACAGAGTGTCGCCTTAGACCAAAGCAAACCATGTGGCTTATATAGAACTGACGTGCCAAATGAAAAACGATTCTATAAACATGGCTACAAAAATAAACTCCCAAAATAAATATGCCTACATGGGGATAAATTTTATGTGAGCATAAATTGGATTGTCGACAGGTAAAGTATTTTAATGCTTGATGCGTCATCTACTTGTGAATTCTGTACAGTAGCCTACCTTGTAATTTTAAACCCATGTAAATCGGTCTGAGAGAACGGGTGGACAGACTTGGACAATATTCTATAGTTACATTTTATATATAAGAAAAGAAGCCAGCTGACAGCCAACATGTTATGCTTTCAAACGTGAACAACATTTTATTAAAAAAAAGAGATATCTTATATGTCTCCTTGAGTAAAAAAAAAAAAAAAAAAAAAAAAAAAAAAAAAAAAAAAACACTAATTAACTTGTTACTTTTGAGTTACACAAAGTATCAGTTTGAGCAATAGCTCAGATTCATCCCTGAATTAATGGGTCTTATTAGCATTTAGGCCTAATGGTACAGTACTGAACTCTAAAAATGTGTAAATCCCATTCAGGACAAATACCTTACCTTAAGTCTCTTTTTTTGTGAGCTAGACTTTTCATTGAAGCCCAGTAGTAGATAGTTCAGTGCTTGAGGAGCTTCAGGCCGGAGTAAATTCTCCTTTAAGGTTGATATAATCTACAAAAATTAAGAGAGAAAAAGTTAATAAACTGTAGACATTCTTTTTGTCAGAAAACTTTTTCCACTAACTTACCTATAGTCTCTTTACATCTGTGTTGCTATCTAATACTTTAAAGCAGATCTCTATGTTCCTAGTGGAAACCTAAAAGGTTCTTACAGTACGTAACTAATATCACTAGAAGAACAAGGGCAGACAAAACTTACAAGGACAAATTTATGAAAGGTGAAAGCTTGTTTCTTTCTCTTGATACTCATAGAAAAAAAACCACGAACTCATCTGACCTTGAAAGTAGCCGATACAGATGACGAATGCAGGGTGTCTACTGATATCTCATTTTGGAATTCCAGTATATTTCCAATAGGCCTACTGTAAAGGAAATCATATGTTTAATGTTTACATTATTGTTTATTTATAATGTGTGATTATAGAGATGTTTTGTTATGTTAAGAGTTTGAGTTATTAAAGGTTAGTGTTTATAAATGGTGTTGTAATTTCTTTACATGGTGTCAGGTTTGTCTTAAAATGAAATTTTAACGATGGAATTAACACCAGAACAATTAAAAGATATAATAAGCTCAGCTGTGTTGGCTGCTAGAAATGAAAGTGCATCAAGAAATGAAACTAACTTTCAAGTTAAGCCCCCGGACCCATTCAACTTTCAAGATCCGTCTGTGTGGATGTCCTGGATTAAGCAGTTCAAGATGTTTAGAGTTGCAACAGGTTTATCCACGAAATCTGAAGAACAGCAGATTAATATGCTATTGTACGCTATGGGTAAAGAAGCAGATAATTTATTGACTTCGATAGGTATGCCCGAAGAGAAGAGAACGACCTTTGACACGGTAGTGAAGAGATTGGATGAGTATTTTTCTACGAAGAAGAATATTTTTTACCATCGAGCTCTTTTTTTACAAAGGAACCATAGAAGCGATGAAAAGGTGGATCCTTATATTAATGAACTACACAAGATGTCAGAACGATGTGAGTGGGTATGTAATGATTGTAAAAGTAGATGTTTTAATGATGAAATGGTACTATTGAAGTTAGTAACAGGCATAAAGGATACTAAATTGTCCAGACATCTCCAGCTTCAAGATGGTCTCTCATTAAGTAAAGCAGTACAAACTGTACGCCAAGCCGAAGCAATGGATGAACAAAAGGTTATCCTCCAGGGTGTGATTGACTCAACGGTGATGGAAGCCAGGAAAAGCTACCAACAGAACGACGGTAAGGCCAATCCAATTGTTAATACAAGTCGAAAATGTAGTCGCTGTGGTTACGGTCAGTATCATCCTCTGGAGAAATGCCCAGCGAACGACAAAGTATGCCACAAATGTGGTTTTAAGGGCCATTTTAGTAGAATGTGTAGGCGTTCCGTTAAAGGTAAGGGTACAGTAAGAGAGATGGAGCTATACACGGATGATGAGAGTAATAATTTTAAGCTTGGGTCGATTGTTATTGAGGAAAGCGTGTCCGAGACTAGGAAATTTGAACCATTTTATGTAAAACTGCGCACTAATAATGTAGAGTTACTGAAATTTAAAATCGACACTGGAGCTGATGTAAGTTGTATGGGTTTCCATGATGCGAAACGTTTAGGTTTGGAAATTCTAAGCACCGACATTCATTTGAAAGGTCCGGGTAATATTGTCTTGGAAGTTTTGGGTAAGTCTTGTGTTAAGCTAGAAAAGGAAAATATAGAACACGTAGAGGAGATTTATATTATCAAGAATCAAAAGGAGCCTCTTTTAGGGAGAGGAGGAATATCTGCGTTCGGACTTCTTAAAGAAATTCATGAGGTAGATCAAACGAAAGAGTGGACTGAAAGATATCCGCGTCTTTTTACTGGATTAGGTAAATTTAGTGAGCCTTACTCAATCAAACTTAAAGATAGTTATGTTGCTGTATCTGTAGATACACCCCGTAGAATACCAGTATCCCTTAAAGAAAAGGTTAAATTAGAGCTTGAAAAAATGGTCGAGGCAGATGTTATTGCACCAGTCACAGAAGCAACCGAGTGGTGTTCGCCTCTTGTTGTAGTTCCCAAGAAGTCTGGTGCTGTCCGGCTATGTGTAGATTTTACTGCATTAAATAAGTACATGTAGAACGAGAAAGATTGATTCTGCCATCAGTTGATGAAACATTAGCTCAAATGTCCAATGCCAAGGTGTTTTCTAAACTAGATACTAATAGTGGATTCTCGCAGGTGACATTGGATGAGAAATGTGCAAAATTGACTACTTTTATTACACCTTTTGGACGTTTTTATTTTAAGCGTCTTCCATTTGGGATAAATTCAGCGCCAGAACACTTTCAGCGAAAAATGTTAAATGTCTAGAGGGGCTTGACGGTGTTGCTAATCTAACTGATGACATATGTGTATATGGAAGTACAAAAGAAGAACACGATGAAAGACTAGACAAAGTTATGTCTCGCCTGATGGGAGCAGGAATAACTCTCGATCCAGAGAAGTGTGAGTTTGCAAAATCGAGGATCAAATTCCTTGGTCACATTATTGAGAATGGACATCTCCTGCCAGATCCAGAGAAAACGTCTGCCATAGATTCGTTTCCGGCGCCTAAAAATCAGACAGAGCTTAAACGATTTTTAGGAATGGTTCATTACCTTATGAAATTTTTGCCAAATCTTTCTCACAATGTTAAACCTCTAAATGAACTGCTTTCAACAAAGAATGATTAGATTTGGACAGAAGTCCATGAGAACTGTTTTAATGATGTCAAGAAAATGATTTTAAGTTCACCTATTCTACGTTTGTATGACCCCAAGCTGGAAACACGGATCTGTGCAGATGCGTCAAAAAATGGACTTGGTGCAATCCTAGAGCAGAAATTTGAAAACCAATGGAGACCGGTCCAATATGCATCCCGGACTATGTCAGACACAGAAGTACGCTATGCACAAATAGAAAAGGAAGCACTCGCTTTGACGTGGGACTGTGAAAAGTTTTATTCGTTTATCTTGGGAAAACGGTTTGATCTTGTGACTGATCACAAACCACTGTTGCAAATCTTAGGCCAAAAGCCCCTGAGTGACCTGACTCCAAGGCTTCAGAGGTTTCGCATGAGATTGATGCTTTTTAACTATGTTGTTAAGTATGAAACAGGTAAGAGTTTTTTTGTTCCTGACGCTCTCTCAAGAGCTCCTCTAAAATCGGACTCTCAAGAAAGGGATATTCTTGATGAGGAGTCTGAGCTGTATGTAAATTCTGTGGTTTCAACACTGCCATGCACAGACCGTAAACTTGAAGCTATTAGGCAAGCTGTCAAGGGAGATAAAGTAAGTAACTTACTGTGTGAAGCAATTAGCAACGGAGACTGGTCTAGTTTAAGAAATACTGAATTTTTCAAAGAGTGAGGGAACCTGTCAATGGTGGACGGACTAATCATGAGAGGACTGAGAATTTTTATCCCCAAAGGTTTACGTGCTGATGTTCTTGGGCAAATCCACAGTGGACATTTTGGCATCAACAAATGTCTAGCGCTCTCAAGAGAAACAGTTTGGTGGCCAGGTATTACGACAGAAATCAAACGTTTAATACAGGATTGCCCCGAATGTTTAGAAAACTGTAGAAATCCAGCTGAACCGTTGTTACCTTCACGGCTCCCTACTAGACCATGGGAGATGGTTGGCACAGATTTATTAGATTACAAACAGCAAATGTACCTTTGCATGCAAGATTATTTTTCTAAATACATTGAACTTGTGTCATTGAGTAGTGTTAATACGAACGCCATAAAACAAGCTTATTTAAGGTAAACTGCCTAAATGCCGTGAACATACCAAACGCCGTGATTCCTCACTTTACGTGCAAATACTGACGAAATCGGCAAACCGACGGCGAAATAACGACGTCATTTTTACTCAAAAACTCTTTGTTTACTACTCTGTGTGTTTCTTGGCGGGACGCGGCGGCTAAATTTTTGTCAGTTGGCGGTCAAACGTTGCCCGGTGCAGAAGTGCTTACTTTCTTAGCTTCTTTACTAAGGATACGGGAGAGCCAAATAAGTTATTGACGCTTTATATTTCATATAAATGGGGGTTTTCATCGATTTAAACATTGTTTATAATCTTTTCTATCTTAAAACTGCTTCATTAAGACGATTTCATTTCTGAATGTCTTTAAAATAACTGTCACGGGATTTAAACTGTAAATCATTCAGTTTTCAAAACCCGTGATAACGACCACGGAAATTGATTTTTTATATGTGCCTGTTCAGTAATGCATTAAAATAGTTTTTTTTACGTTTCAAACGAGTTATAATGTATGAAATTTGAGATAAAGAGCTAATTTATATAAATACTAAACTCCGTGGTTGATGTTTTAACTTTTATTCAAGTAAATAACTTGTTTCTTGTCAAAGAATCTACTAAGACATTTATTAAGCTTTGATTATTGAGGGTGTTATTTATTTGTCTTTTCACTTATTTTTAATTGTGTGAATATATTTTTACTCAGAGCATTTTGCAGATAAGGATTTTAATAAATAAATTGTTTAAAATATAATCTAACCTTTTTATTTCCAATTATCAATGGTCACGGGATTTGAATGACAAATAATGCATTTTTCAAATTCCGTGCTTGGAGTCACAGATTAAAAAGCTTTTGAAGAGGTGGTCTTTAGTAACGAAATATCTAATTTTTTCCACATTTTGATCCAAGTTTAGTTGAAAAAGTGTTAATTATAACACTAAAATACACAAATCCCAAAATCCGTGGTCAACATTTTGGTGTTAACATTACTGAAAACACGTTTGTTGTACAAGGTTTTTAACAAGATGTTTAACACATTAAAGCAATGTAGGAGTAGAAATATTGTCTTAACTTTTTAATGACCTTAAATATTTCGTATGTCAATGCTCTTTTAAAAGAATGTAGTTATTTCTTGACCAAAGATATAAGCATTGACTATGGATACTATAGAATCCATAGTCAATGATGTAAGTACTTAGCAAAAAAAGTTCTCTCCTTTTGCAATAAATGTTGATGTAACTTACTTTAACTGCCGTTCTAATCTATTGTGTAATAAACTAGGATTTAATTTAAGAGGCTATTAATCTGGTAAAATGAAACGAATTTGATATAATATAACTTTTTTATTTGGGTTTACTTTATATTTTATTCCTCTACGAGAAAAAATTTTTTACTGTATGCAGTCTTGACATCATATGCTCTAAACTGTCGTCAGCCTGTAAAAGACATTTCTTATATGGGTGTAAGTATTGATTTAGCAATAATAAGTAGTTATATTGCCAAAGTAACATCTTAAAAAAAGTTTCTGACCATAATATAGGTACAACAGGATGGTCACGGAATTTGGCTGGCATATCACGGAGTTATGTTTCGTTCTCACGGAATTATGTAAATGGTGCAAAAATGACTTGCTCTCGTAAATATTTTATAGTTAATCACATTTTGAAGCTACTTACCACCTGAAAACAGTATATTGAAGGGGAAATAATGAGGAGTAAAAAAATAGTACAACATACAACCTTACTTGTGGAAAAAGGTGTTTAATGGTTGAAAAGAAACTTAACCAGGCTGAAGGATGCTTAAGGTCACGGCATTTAGGCAGTTTACCTTATCTATTTTTTCACGACATGGCATTCCAAACATAGTCAGGTCGGACAATGGTACGGCTCTGGTTTCACATGAAATGAAAACGTTTGCGACTGAGATGGGCTTTGAGATTGTTACTTCAAGCCCTCACTTTCCCCAATCTAACGGCCAGGCTGAACGAGCAGTGGAAATTTGTAAAAATATACTTAAGAAAAATAAGAATCCTTATTTTGGCCTGTTGACATTTCGAACATCGCCCTTAGCTTCCGGTGTTTCACCAGCGGAGTTATTATTTGGAAGAAAGATCCGGTCTACAATCCCTTCTATTCCAGAGCGCTATAGGCCTGGCTGGCCTGACCTGGATAAATATCGTCGTGACTGTGAGGACAACAGTAAAATGAATAAAGTTTACTATGATCGGCGGCATAGAGCAAGGAAGCTCAGTGATCTCAGAGAGGGAGATAAGGTTTGGATTACCGATCTGAAGAGGTATGGGATAATTGTTGCTCAAGGTCCTAACGATAGAGATTATATTGTAAAATCAGATGGAAGTAAACTAAGAAGAAATAGAAGACTGCTGCTGCCAACTAACTCAACCAGTAGAGATGATTCTCCCTGGACTCCTTTTCCTTCAACTGAAACCTCTGATGGAAAAGGGAATGGACAAGAAAATCGGAGATATAGTAGAGGGGAATTCAGGGAAGAACCTCAAAAAGAAATCCGTCCAGTTGGTCAAGGGCTCAATGGGAGATACGTGACAAGATCAGGGAGGGAAGTCAAACCTCCTAAGCGGTACGAGTGTTAAGACTTTGGAATGCTTTTGTTTCCTTGGAAGGGAGGATGTAAAGGAAATCATATGTTTAATGTTTACATTATTGTTTATTTATAATGTGTGATTATAGAGATGTTTTGTTATGTTAAGAGTTTGAGTTATTAAAGGTTAGTGTTTATAAATGGTGTTGTAATTTCTTTTCTCAAAAAATTCCAGTAGGCCTATCATTTGAGAACTATTAATCTGAATATGGAGTAACAATAGAAAAATTTTATACATATAAACAAATTTAACATGGATCTTTGTAGTATTAAGAGATCGCCATTGGTCAAAATTCTACCAAAACATCACCTGATTTGGACTCTACTTAATTTATTACAATTTATTTATTATTTATTTATTTATTATTTATTATTTATTTGGACCTAAATAAATTACAATTCTTCTTTAAGATTAACATTGAAACTTTGATACAGGGCGTACCCCTGGAGGCTGATGTGAATTAGGCCTATAATGGCTTTCTGTTCATCCACAGGATGAACCTTTCTAACAGTATGCGCGGATTTCTCTTACGATACACACAAGCTGAGAAAAAAGGAGGAAAATAAACATGCTTTCGTATTTCTTTCCAATTTTAGCGAATTTCCCATAGGGAATAAGCTATTACCGTAGGTCTCATGGTAAGACCTAAGCCCGGGACCATGTTACTTTTTCGTTTTGAGGTGCCCAGAGACCAAAAATAATAGTCATTAAAATTTTTATATATATATATATGTATAGGTATATTCGTGAATCTACAGTTGATACATTTCTTAAATTTTGACGACGTTGGTTGGTAGTTTTCCTTTGGTTGATACTACCAACTTAGGATCCTCCCTTTGTTGATACGCCTGTCATATACTGCACTTGAAATTCATATAATAATCAGGCAACAGTTGATCCCTGGCTCCCTGGAGTTGGTGCTATTAGCAGCTATTAAAGAAATTTGTTTTCATAACCTAAAAAATTATCGTATCTCATTTTATGTTTCTAAGGGCTTTAGGGAAGTTTGGTATGTTATCACTTATAACACTAGATATTTTTATTTTTCGATATAGGCAAAAAGCAGAACTGAAGGGGATTTTGAAAAAAAAAATTAAAAAGGTAAAGAGATGAATACCGATTGGTGAATTTATACCGTGCCGCGTTATTAATTCACTTGACCGCCCGCGCCCTACCTAGGACTAATTTTAATCTGAAAACCGAATTGTGTTTAGTTTCAGTACTTACCTCTAATTCAACTGCTTTCTACTTAATTTATTTAGTGTAGTGTCGGTTTGTAAAACATAGTAAAATAATCAATGGTATTAGTTTTTGGCAATAACTATACAGATATCAAGACTCAATTCAACCGAATCAGATGGATGTACCTAAGTTACATGGTCGTCGACCCGTCATTGTCATTTCGGCGTGTTACATTTCTTGGTAAGTAACCCTAACAATCTCTTTTTATAATATTTTACCTGTAATACGGTAGCACTTTTTATGATATTACAGTAGGCTACTTCTTCATAAGAGAATGCGTAGTCTATATAACCATTGGCTATGTCCTGTAAGCCTACTAGGCTATCTTAAAACCAGCCTATTTTGAGGCTAAAAAAGTTTGGACCTCCTTATAAACTTGATGGAAGATCCGTATGAAATTGATTGCCATGAATTAACTGTGTGGGCTACCGTGTTAACTAGGAACATAACTTTACCTCAAGCCTAATTCTGTTGATAGTCTAGTAACTTATAGGCTATTTCTATTGGCTGAACTTCCATAACGGACACCTGGCACTTATTGGGTTGAAAATGTTGTAAAATTTTTCCCAGGGGGCGGAACATTGTTCTTTTAAAGGATTTAGGTGGGACTTGGCCAAATTTTCTTGGCAAATCAACTTAACTTCTCCTTTCTTGAACAGTTGCACGCAAGCTCACTGCGGAGTTACACGAGAACAGAACTGAAAGTTCGTAATATTCTACGATATTGAATACTCGTATATTCAAACTTTTAAATTTTATAATACATTTTTAGTGTATAGGCCTAATTAAAATGAAAATAATTTAGTCTAAATAATGAGATTGCATCTCATTAAAAATCTACTGCAAATAGTGAAACGGACATTGGGATATACTAATGAGTACTTAGAGGCATTTTTTCTGCAGGTTATTTTTATCTGATTCGGTTATAGCCCAGATATTCCAGATGTATTTAAAAATAGTGTTTGAAATAAAGGAAAGTGGGACCAAATATTAGTTGATGGGTGAGGCGAGTGTGCCATCAACCACCCGAATAGCATTATCTACAGATAGGGGAAGTAATGGTTTCTAAGAAGCGGGTCACTGCATCTCTGGAAAATCTAAATATTTTAAATCTCAGGATACTCCTTGGCACTGGCACTCTGGCAGGTTCGACTGAGGCAACAGAACAGGAAAAGGCAATCTGAACTACCGGTACCTGGGAACATTGCACTCAGAATAAGGAAAGAGTCCCGAGCGGCCCCGAATACATTTTTACTTTTATTTCGACTAACTTTATATGTATTGAATATATTGTCGTATATGTAACTTTATATGTATATCGAAGCTATGTTTTGAATGGATTAAAAGCAACTTCATAGCAGTGCAGAAGACCAAGAATTGCTCAACAGACTACCTGTACAGGTCAAACATTTTAGAAATAGCCTATTTTTATAATTTTGCTAATAGTTTTTAATGCTTTATCCCTAGGTTATGGAAGTGGAGCACCCGCCACCAAGTACAGATGAGGAAGTTCCTTCCATTTATTTTACGGAACTCGAGCCAAAAAATCTCAAGGCATATTTGGTGGATTTTACAATTTTACTGAAGAAGCAGTTCAATTTATAATAGGTCAGTGTCACATAATTTTTTATTTTTTATGAGGGTACCGTAACATAATAATTAGGATTTCTGTTCTGTTTCTGTTGGTTAAAAAAAATTATAGTAAGAACGACTGCAAGGGCTTAAAATAATTTATATACTAAGGAACTGGATGTGTATTTATTAAGAAGATGGAGGCCTCAAACTTTAACTTATATTCTAAGAGCCAGTGACGAGCAGAGCACACATAAAAACCAATAATTTTCTCAGTTAATCTACTGTTACTCCCTTGCATGAAATGGGGATTATAAAAGTCCACTGGCAGTAGGTTTGGCATTGCGCAAAGGTGAAAGGGGTGAAAATTTGACAAATGACATACATATTTTAGGAAAGTTGCCAATTTGATATGTCAAAATATACTATTAAACTTACTTGAAAATGGGAACGGCAGACAACTACCATGGTTGTGACGTCATGACAAACGCTATGATGGTAAGAAAAAAAAATTTGAACATTTTTAAGGAATTCTGCTGTTTTGATAAAAATGTCAAAATCTACCGGTACTGTTACACATACTTGAAATAAGGAATGGCAGACGCCCACCACTGTTGTGACTTCACAGCAGACGCTTTGAAGAAGGA
Organism: Neoaliturus tenellus; assembly: GCA_030545055.2. NCBI lineage: Eukaryota > Metazoa > Arthropoda > Insecta > Hemiptera > Cicadellidae > Neoaliturus > Neoaliturus tenellus. The sequence continues at coordinate 93,706 of JAQYXR010000166.1, forward strand.
ATAAACCTTTTTTCGATCAAATTTTAGGGAAGCATTTTGATTAGTCAAAATATACTGTTATACTTACTTGAAAACGAAAACGGCAGATGACTACCGCGGTTCTGACATCATGGCAGACGCTTTGAAGGTAGAGAAAAAAACTTTTTTCAAACATATTTAAGGAAAGCTGACGTTTTTATACGTCAAAATATACTGTTTTTCTTACTAAAAAATGGAAATGACGGATGGCTGCTGAGGTTGTGACGTCACAGCAGACAATTCACGGATAAGAAAAAAAATGTTCGAACATATTTTTTTAGGAAAGCTTTTGTAGATTCGTTGATATCTCAAAATATATTTTTATTCTTTCTTTTTAATATATTTAATTATTTAATTTTATAATCTTTTCAAATCTTAATCGACTTCACAACCACGGTAGCCATCTGCAGTTTCCGTTTTCAACAGTATAGCCTCAAATGGCAGCTTTCGTAAAATTTGATCGAGAAATTTTTTTTTACCTAGGCCCTACCTTCAAATTGTCTGCCGTGATGTCACAACCGTGGTAGCCGTCTGAAGTTCCCACCGACATCTCATGTCCTAATTACCAACATTAACGTTTTAACACTGAGAGAGAATAATATAAAATTATAGCCGTAATTAATATAATTTATCGGTCTTCAGCAACTTATTAGGCCTACCTACGCTGCCAACTGCCGACACTATAGTTAACAATGCAGGTGTCATATGAAAATGGTGTCACTGAAAAAATTATAATGGGTTGTTGATACTTTTGATCTCTGTTAACAGGATACGCGCAACTTTACTTAAAGTTTAGTTTAGGCTACCACTTCTGATGTTATTTTCTATTCACGTATATTCACCCCAACTTCTTGATTTGAATATTATAAAAATAGGCCTAAGTAGGCTATTGATTCTGAGATATCATAACATGTTTAGGAATTTTAAATGTTAGGTATCTCATAACATGTTAAGGAATGCTGTTATGTTTAAAATATGAACCAATAAGGATATAAAACCTTGTACTTTATATTTTGCATGCTTTGTTTCACAATTTTATGTTATTAATTACAATATTGCCCTTCTTTCCTCTCATTTTAAGCTACGATAAACATCGTGCTTTACCATTGTTACTCTGGACTAGGAACAGGTACCAAAACCAAATGATCACAATAAAAAAAAAAATAAAATAAAAAAAAACACTAAGTATTTTGAAAATATAATGTAAAATATAATTTGGCATTGAAATGATTTTAAATTAAATACTGCAAGCCTGAATTTTATCGTCAATCACATGTGAAAGAAATAACTTGAGAAAAATAAATTGCAACGTTACTCTTCGATATTCGGAATAGTAATTAACTATTTGATTCGATTCGGTTCGAAAAAAAAGTATTCACAGACCCTTAGTTTTCAGAAATATTGGACTAGAGTGTCATATGTTCATGTGTACTTTATCAATTGACTCTTCACTGGAGCAATACAATCTGTATAGCAACTTATCAAGGGTATGCCAGATGTGTCCCGGCTTATTAAAATGGTTTAAAGTGATTCTGATTAAAATTAAAGTTGTTAGAAGAATTAGGCCTATGACATTTTGTCTGATAGTAAAACTCAGTTTTCCAGTCCTCGTGTGTTTTTATACCTAACAAGCTGACTTCCATGTTAAATTCAATATAACAAACTTTTATCTACACAGTTAACTCAAATTTGTACAGTTTATAACAGCTTTTGTAGTTTTTTGTCACACAATTAAAACTTTGGGGTCTTTTTTGGAATGTCCCTGCATTTTTAAGATTATCTTTGGGTCCTTCACCTGCTTATCGGTAGGCTGATAAAAGGTTGCGCGCTCGGCTTACATATTCAGTCTTCATCATGTCGCTCATAAACTTGGTTCGGCAAGTTGACTCTAAAGAAAAAACAGTTGAATATTTACAAAGGAAAGGTGTTTTACACAGTACACCTAAACATACCTAACATAACTAACATAACTAACCTAACCTAACCTAACCAATAAAAAACCCGTTGAAGGGTACCAAATTTGTTTCTAGTTTATAATTTTATCCTCCAGTACATTCCTTAGACATGTTGAAGGCAATAGAAAATTGTTTAAAAATGCGGGGACATTCCAAAAAAGACCCAAACTTTGACTGTTGTTTTCATTGGCTGGGCAGCTGAGTGGTTAGGCTATACTAAAGCTAACTGTGAATCTGAACGTTCAGTCTTGAGAAAGTTTAAGCTTTCTAATGGTTCGAAACTGAATCCAAATGTAATTAAATGGGTTATGATTCTGCGTAGAATCGCTCATACTTGCTGAGCTGAACCAGGTGATGAACATCGCTCGTCACCTCTGCATTTTTATAAGCCCATTTTTTTCTTTTTTTTAAGGATGATGAATTGGTGTAAAAAGGCAAATCAATATCGTTACTGTTTTTTTTTTCAGGATTTGGCAGAGGCGGAATGTGATCTGGGTACTCCCGACATCATCCCTTACGTTACTATATTTACAATATTTTTTATTTTTGTAAAGGCCTACTTGCACTATTTTATCCAGATTTTAACATTAATCTTTATCTCATTATTTGTTTAATTTAAGCCCGAGAAACTTTTTTAAATTACTTGAAATAACTTAACGGTAAATTACATAAAATATTCATGTAGGCCAGACATAATTTATCTAAAATTTAAACATATTAATTAGATTACACAGGTTACTCAATAAATTTGTATTTCACATATGTTTGTTTTTTTTTCAACTAAGCCTTTGGGTTAGTTTTAGCCTTTGGGTGGGATTTATCATCATCTTCAGTTGTTATAATCTTGAGTAACTATAGGGCTAAAACATGCCTGTTTTTTACCTTCGTTAAGTAGCATTTTGCTACTTAATAGCAGCTACCTAGTAGCAGCTACTGAAATAACAGCTACTTAAAGTACTTAGTAGCTGCTACTGCCTATGTCACATTGGCTACTTAGTAGCTGCTACTTTGCTAGCTGCTAGTAAAGTAACATGGTGTGACATAGCCTTAGTGTAGGCCTACTTAAAATTGTACAGTTCAAATTTTTCAGGTGTCCAATCAAAATATAACATATCCATATTTCAACATTAAATATTTAAATATTGGTATACAAGTTATAAAAAAATGGTTTAAAAAATAGTTATTTTCATGGGAGGAAACCATGTGACTAAACGTTTTTCAAAGTTTATCAACAAACTAATTAGATCATGTTTTTTTGTGTTTTCCAAAACATTTTTAAAGTGGACATGTTTGCTCTTTCATGACACCTCCTCAATTCAAAGCGAAGAACTTCTTGTAAGTCATTTGAAAGAATCTGAATATATTTTGACTCTCATTTCTCTTTATATTCTTAAGTGCCTGTGTTTTTTTAAATGCAATTATATTGATTTAATGATAGAACATCATTACCATAGTTATGAGACAAACAAAAATGATTTTCAGTACCCAGTTCATCAATTAAGCTGTTATAAAAAATGCCTTGCTATTAAAAAAAAACCATATAGAATAAAAAATATAGAAAATATTAAGACATTAAAAAAGGACTCTCTGGTCTAAGGCAAGGTATATTAGAACAAATGATTACCTAACAGGCGAGTTACATTAATATAATTTTTGCCTCTAAATAAAAATATTACAATATTTAGTAAGAGATTTTTTTTAGCTGACAACAGTTATCTGGTTTTTATAACTAGCTTAGTGCATGAACACACAGAGAGCGACGCAACGTGATTAATTAAAACCCATGTAATTCGTCGCGTCGCTCTCTGTATATTCAGCTCAATCTGATTCCATGTACTTCTTCCCCCCGAAGAAGCTCTCTGTGTGTTTGTGCACTTAGTAGTATATGTCACCTGTTTTACCAGCTGCACTGGAACAAAAAATGTTTTTTGACCAATAATTTATCTCTAACCTTATTATATGCTGTTGGTTCTAGCAGCCTAAACAAGAAACTAAAAAAATGATGTACAGTAATGAAAAGTTTGCAATCATCATATACAGGACTAGTATATAGGCTTAGTGATCATATGCTTAAAAAGCCATTTAATACAAATAACTTTAGTACATTTAAAAAAAAGTACAAAAACCAAGTGTTTATGCGTTGTCTCAAAAATATTTTTTTGGGACTGTTACAGTGATGGAATGTTTGTAATCTGAGCTGGTATGGTAAATGATCATGTTCCACACTCAAGCTGTGTTGGAAAGTTGCCACTTTCGGTACTAGATCAGGTAAAAATATTTAAAAGTATTTAAAAGTCCCTATAATCCTATGGGACGCAGTATAGTACTGATACAGTAAGTCTAACATTCCTGGTTGGATACCAGAAGTGACCAACTCCTGTTCATCCTCATTTGGTCACCTCTAGTTAGCCTAAGTGACAAGGCCACAACGATACCTTAACTGTCTTTTAATTCGCCGCACAGACCTTCAGGTCTATGTTGATGAGCATTTAAGAAAATGGAATAAAAATTACAACACTATTACATAGTTTAGGTGCTATACTAATACATATTATAAGTGGCTGATAAAAAATGGAAGACAAATGGAGAATAAGGGCAGAATCATGGTGAAGCAAAGGTAAATGTTTTAGCCATTTTAAATGTTAGAATAATTCCAGTTGGCAAAGGGCCTTAAAATATCCAAAATATTAACCATATAGTCTTGTTAGTCACTTCTTAAACCCTCTCACTGACTAAGATTTACCAAAGCACATTGGTTTCCATCTGGATCTGCTCATCTGCTGGATCGGATGTACCACAATATACCTCATTGTTAATCCCTTTGTACTGTACCATGTGTAAAATATTCAAAGTACCAGGACACCGAACTTTGCTTGGATAGAATAAAACATTTATTGGATAATTACGTGTGCTACTTGTCTGTAGTTCTAAGACACTCAGTAAAAAGTTGGAGTTTGTTGGGAACTGCTTGTTTGTATATATGGAGTTTCTTTCTGAGGTTCTCCGCGTTTCATTTTTAATCTTGAAACCTATCCTTGAAAAGAACACTATAACACTATCTTAACAAAAAATTTCATTCAAAATAACCTGAATTAGCCATTTTGGTTAACTACTGGTAAGTAAGGTACATAACAATAACATGGCAACTTTGAAGGATAGTAGGATGGAAATTGAATTTGTCCAGCCTTGTGACCAACCAGCTTCAAGCCATTATTGTTGCCAAATATGCCATTTTAATTTTTTTTTTTTATAAAAACCCTAAAATAGTTTTTTTTATTATTAAAAATTCACTTCACCACCTTGTTAGAAAAATGGCGAGCCGTCTTTGTAAGTCGACGAGGCGTGTTAAAAAGTCGGCGAGCCATGTTAGGAGGTCGGCGAGCCGTGTTTGAAAGTCAGCAAGCCGTCTTTAAAAGTCGGCGAGTCATGTTTGAAAATTTGCAAGCCGGCGAGCCGTGATTGAAAGTTGGTGAGCCATCTTACAAAGTATGTTCTTTTGAAGTCGAAAAGTGGTACGCAACTATAGAGTATCAATATGTTTCATAGTAAATATTTTACTGTATGTGTACACAACTATCACGAGTGTTAAAGTATAAATCGATTGTCGATTTTTCATGAACACACGATTTTTCGATTATTCCTTGTTGGAAGTAATCAAAGGAAAATATCTTCACTTTTTCCGCCATTTCATGGGACGTTCCGATACTAGCTTTAAGTCAATATTAGGAGTAGTCGATACAGCATCGATACCCGATACTATCGGATCTCAAAGTATCGATACCTTCAAAATCGGATCAAATAATATAGAAAAAATACCTTGATCTTAACCTGAGTCTTCTATTGAAAAAGTGCAGATTTGTAGACTAAGCACCAAGTAATGGCCTCAGAAGGATAGATATGAGGAATATGACTAAAATTAGAATAAAATAAAATAACAAGAATTAATATTTTATTGTTGTTTAGTTACATTCATTTATTTATTTGTGGATCCACAGCAATTCCACATCAGGGTAGTGGGAATAATGGCTCGTTCTTTCAGCATGCTGTTAGCAATCCAGATGTTCTTAGGCCTATATCGTGGACAGACTAAAATCGTGCCTGAAGGGGACATGCCACACGGAATTTTCAATTCACCACCTGGCGGATAGCAGGAGGATTTCTCTATTTGATCAACCAGTAAATAAGCCGAATACAACTGAATACATTCGATTGACTACAACTCAATGATTCGGGTTTGCAGCGTCATCAATGTTACTTTTACTTCGGATCGCCGCCTTTCAAACAAGGCTCGCTGACTTTCAAACATGGCTCGCTCACTTTCAAACACAGCTCGCCGACTTATAAAGAAGGCTCACCATCTTTCTGACACTGTGGTGCAGTAAATTTATGCTTACAGTACTCTTTGGCCCTTCAGGGCTTCCTTAACATGTGACTATTGTAAGACAATCCAGCAGGGAAATGGGAAATAAACCATAAAATCATTTTCTTTAACATTCCACCTTCCCTGCTAAGGTGTTCTATGATCAATAATAAAAATGCAAAGGAGTTTAAACAGATTGCAATGTAATTTATAGGTACCGGTCCCGGTACTTTTGTTTATCCTTATGAACATTTGGACAACCATGTCAATATATATCATTTCATACCTACATTTTCAAACCTAACACAAAATTATCAATTTTGAGCACCTTATTGTTCACCTTAAGATCCAACCTATACCTAAGTTACCTATCTATACCTAAGTTATCAATCAGACCCTAGAAATAAAAGAAAAGAAGTGTTCTCTAGGGAAAAAAAACTAGATTTAATGATACATTTGTGTGTTACGATATAATTACTAAGGAATATACTATAATTAATGATTTAATGTTTTTAGTAAACCGGAAGTAAGCAAAATATAAAACATATATTAAACTTTTGTTACCTACTTTAAGTAATGACATAATTAAATGAACATTAAAGAATCTTCGTGGGTAAATTTGTATTTACAATGCAGATTATTCGGAAGTACTGTACATAAAAAACAAGTATATGACAACTTCCACGTCATGTTTTTCACCGAAGTCTATACTGTTCATTTCGGGATTTTTAGGCTCAGGTGTAGGGCCTAACCCCTGGCGATCGGTTAGAAGTTGTGATGAAAGCAGGATCAACTATTGCTGGTTAGTAAAGTGAATATGAGCGATATTGTCGCCATAGTATCAACTTAGTGTGACAAATTTTAAGAGTATCCACCAAGGATGGGTCTTTTAATATGCTTATATATATAATTCATAATGTCAGACTGTAGTATCAACTTGATGTGACAGATTTTAGAGTATACACCAAAGATGTATGTTTGTAAACGGTTATATATAATTCAATATGGCGGATCTCTGGTTTCATAGTATCAACTTAATGTGACTAAATTTAAAAATACCAACTTATTATCAAATCTGTTTCGATCAAGAAATGGTACTGTATAGTACTATATATAGATGAGAAAAATTATAAAACACAATAATCAAGCATTTTCATAAAAATTACCTTTGTAATTAAAGAATATATTCGTTGCAAAGTTGTCCCACCAATGGTGTATATATAGGAATACCAACTATAGGTGGGAACACATGAATATATATATGTATATATATATATATATATATATATGTGTCCCTAGACACAATAACTCTCGTAAAAATGGTCCGATCGACACCAAATTTAGTAGAGATGTGTAATCCTACATTTATTCGGATGAGTTCGTAAACCAGACATATCGACCTACCGGAAGGGGTAGTTTTGGGGGGTTTTGTACCCCAAAAATGGGTTTTTTGCATTTTTCATATGTAAATTTAAAAAATTTAAAATTTTTATTTTGACCATTGGATTTAGCTAAAAAAAACACACAATTTAGTACTTTGAAGCTTTGCTCTATCTCCATTGGTTACCGAGATATTACAAAGTCTAAAGACAGTACATTGTCTTTTGGGGCTCCAATGTTAATCGGCGAAACTTCGTTATCCGTCTCCACCGTTATTATCGATGTGGACATTTCGATATTGCGATTGAAATTGCTATCATATCAATGATACAATACACGATACGATTACGATTTTATCACCTGATTTAGTTTCTTTCTGATATAATTAAACAAACCTTTTGACAAAAAACAAATATATTCAAACAAGTAACTGAAAATAACAACAACAAAAAAGTAAAAATTGTAACTAATGTAACCTGTAACAAAGAACAACACAAAATAAACTAACCAAGTCTGTAGCTGCATCTAAATTGTGAGAAGAAGCAGACTTCGTTATAGATCTAAAATGGCGTCACACCACACAAATGCTGCCAAATACAAATGAGAAAGGTATTTTTGTTTTTATTGTATTGAGGGAATGTGCGTTTAAAATGTTTCCAAACACCATTGATTTTGTTGTTATAAACATCGATGTCAATAAAAGTGACGGAGGTTTACGGTTACACTGTTAGGTTAGATTATTATTGTGATACATTTCTTATCTCAGTATCGTTGTTGATTCGATTGTTTTCATCGCACAATTTCAATCGCAATATCGAAATGTCCACATCGATAATAACGGTGGAGACGGATAACGAAGTTTCGCCTGTTAATCTTATGGAGAATAAGGATGTGTTAATATTTCACTTATTAACCAATATTTTTGGATGAAACTTGGTATTTAGCTTCATTTGGATGAGATTCAACCATTTATGTAAAAAAACTCTTGGTTTTTTGTTCTTATCATGACAGCAAACCTGCATACTCTTTTCCCATGTTAATCATATGGAGAATAGTCAAACTCCTTTATTTATGCACAGATATTGATGAAACTTAGTACATGGCTACATATGGTCAAAATAAATTTGGTTATGATAAAAACCTACTTTTAGTGTTCCCCATGGCAGCATACCTGCATACTCTCCCTATATTTATCATAAGGAGAATAGCCATTTATTTCCCCATTTATGAGCATGTGATTTTATTTGGTTTACAGTTTTATGTGGTCAAAATTAATATTACTAATTTGGAAATTCGCTGAGTACGCAGGTCTGCTGCGACGGGGAGTATTTTTTTTTATTACCGTAGGCCATTTAACTTAAACTCCTCTTGTAAATTTCCAAATAGCCCACTTTAATTTGTATTTTTTCAATACCATACAAAAAATAATAGAAAAGTACAGTTGACTGCAAAAAATTAATGGAATAGAATAATAGCCTACCAAAAGTAAAATAGGCCTACGCACATGAATGAAATTTAAGAAAGAAAACTAAACTTTTTGTACAAAATGAAACATTTTCTCAGCTTAAATAATCTCTACACCAAAGTTTCGATTTCATAACTAGGCATACTTGATTAGGCCTACCGTAATTATTTGAACTGAACTACAAGTTTTCTAATAGGCCTCTATTGGTTTGCAAACATAGGCCTATTTGGACAACAATAATAACATGTGAAACATTTTTACATCGGAATGTACAGATCAAATGACAAAAATCTAGGTCTATAACTTATCATGCATTTTAAAAGCAACAATTTCCGGATAGAAAAAAAATTTATTATTCCAGTAGGCCTATCTAATTTAAAATTCCAGTATAGGCCTAATTCCAGTATTTCCAGTATAATTACAGTATTTCCACGGTACGGTATCAGTAGACACCCTGCGAATGGCTTCAGGTTTATATTTTATTTTGTGATAAAATGTGACGTTGTCAGTATTTTGTACACTGTTGGTAACTTATTTGGGGCATTTAGGCCTACCTTATATACTGGCAAAAATTTCCAATGTTGCCTTTCAAGCATATTCTGACTAAATTTAACCTAGGCCTAATAACGAAATATGGGCCTTAGGCTAGGCCAACCTGCTAAGTTAAGAGTCTAGGCTAATAAGCCCTAGCTTAAAAAATATTTACTACTAGGCCTAAAACACGCCAGTATAAAGTTATTAAGTTAGGCCTACTCTGAAATAATTAAAAACTTTTTAAGCTAGGCTAAATCTTTGATAAATTCAGGGGTGTTAAGTTTATGCCCTAGGCTTCAACAGGTGTCTGCTTACCTCATTGGCATCAAGGGAATCCACATATTCATCTAATTCAGAGGATTCGGGATTCTTAAGTTTCGTTTGACCTAATTCGTTAAGTTTTTTAAACATCATGAAAAATATTTTAAGTACAGTTTGTCCTTACTAAAATAAAACCAAATCTTAGAATTAATTGCGCGATGTAGCCTAGGACTATAACCTCATTACCAATTCACTGTGTGCAAAAACAACTTAGGTTTTTTTCATTTTTAACCCTACTGATGACAGTTTTAATATCAAAAGCTCAATTTTAACTTGCCATTGAATAATAACACTAATTTAATTTGTGTAACACAGTAAAATGCCTGCAAACGACTTTGCGCGGATACTTGCTTAAAGAGATTTTGATATTCGCCTTAGCCCTATCCGCCGCAATCCCGCCATTTCCACCTTTTTTCGAGAGTTTTGCCGCCATTTCTACTGGGTGTGTTCGGGTCAGGAGGGCTGTGCGTAAAATCAAGGTGACTGTAGTCTCCGAATAGGTAAGCTGTAAAACTTTTTTTGTGTTCATTATATGAACAACACCAGTTACTCAAAATTGTCGTGTCCAGTCTTACGGGAGCGGCAGCTCAGTGGTAGAGCCTACTCTACTGTGCCACAACGAATGAAAATTTCATTAATTACCCCCATCTTTAAAGGAGACAAACAAAACATTGAAAATTACAGACCTATATCTTTACTTCCTACCTTGTCAAAGTACCTGGAGAAGGCTATCCAAAAACAGCTAATAGCATGGTGTAAAAGCTAATAGAATATTTGGAAAATAACTCTCTCTTAGCGTTAGTACAACACGGATTTAGACACAGCAAATCAACAACAACTACAGCTATCGCACAACTTTGTGAAGAAATCACAAAAACCTGGGAAGGGAAGCACCACATGACTGGGCTTTTCCTTGACCTGCAGAAGGCGTTTGATAGCATTAATTGGAATATCCTTTTTAACAAACTCAAAAATCTTTAATATCACAAATGATGCTGCAAGATGGATCAAAAATTACCTATCTGAAAGAAAGCAAGCAGTGGAGATAACATTCATCAACAAAGCAATATAGAAACAAGAACGAGATCGGCTTTTCTATATGTAACTCAAGGAGTGCCCCAAGGCTCAAACTTAGTGCCTATCCTCTTCCTTATGTATATAAACGCTTTTCCTAGCCATATTTTGGAGAATGAAAAATGTATATTGTTCGCAGACGATGCCACCATTTTGATACCTACATCACTCAAACAAGATCCGATGAATTTAATCCAAACATCTTTTGAGAATGCATATGACTACTGCAACACTATAAACTTGAAAATCAATAAAAATAAAACAGCTTTAATTAGATTCTCCCCTGCCAACAACAATAGTCCTTCTCAAGAGGAGTGCGGTGATGGAGGCTTTCAACTAACCAACAGCAGTAAATTTTTAGGCTTAACAGTACACGAGAACTTGACCTGGCAACCCCATGCAGAATTAGTAATTAAAAAGCTGTCCACAGTTCTTACACCCTCCGAAGAATTAAACAACTTACCGATAAGTCCACCACCATCATTGCTTACCACGCTGCTTACGTTTTGGATTAGTGGCCTGGGGAGCTGTTGGCGATACTTACAAAACCAAACTTCTTATCCTCCAAAAAATCTATAAGAATAATCAACAACCTCAGAAATAATGACCACTGCAGACCATTCTACAATGATAACCACATCTTAACGTTTATATCTCTTTACATATATGAGACAATTGCCTTCATCAAGTCTCAACCACTTCAGAAAAGGGTGGAGCTACACACCCACAACCTCAGACATAAGAACAACCTCAACTTACCTCGTCAATATATATTGGCAAAATCACAACATTCTCCAATGTACAGTGGAACAAAGTATTATAATTTTTTACCAGAATCACTCGAGAGCGTGTCTGACAACCGAGCCTTCTGCAGGGAACTGAAAAATATCTTTTAAAGAAGAACTACTACAGCCTACATGAATTTATTGAGGACCATAGCCACCATAGAGACCATACCATTGACCGCTAATCATACACCCACAAGAAATTGTGAAGAAATCTGACGATTCCCCGGTCTACAAGACTGCGGCGAAGACCAGGATAAGTAAAGTAAAATAAAGTAAGAGCACTGGCCTCACAAGCCAGCGGTCCCCGGTTCGATCCCGGGCGACGACATTACATGCTCAAACATGAGCGGTCACCTCTAGCTAGCCTATGTGACTTAATGCCGTGACGGTACCTTACTGTCTTTAGATCACCGCACAGGCCTATTATCCCATGGTGACGGGCAGTGGAGGTTTAAAAATATATATAAATATATATATATAAATAAATATATATATATATATATATATATATATATATATATATATACCTATATATATAATTCCGGAAGCGAATCGGTCCCCACGAAATATCTCGGGTTAGAAGAAAGATATGGTAACGTATGATGGCTCATTTTAAAGCTTGAGGGCCAATGACGGAAGGAAAAATACCAGAATTATCCAAAGTTACCTGGGCTTCGCCCCATTGGACCTTGAAGTTCCAATGTTAATCTAATGGGAAGAGGATTTTTAGATCTACACGTGTGATTGAATGAATGAATGAATGAAATTTATTGCTTCCTTTGTTACAATAGTACAATTTTACAGTTTTACTTTACACATTACAATATTAAGCCTGTAATATTATAGCTTGCTTAAATTTTACAATATTTTGCATTAAGGAAACAATAACTACCTTCCGTCCCGAGGTAGAAACCTGTTAGGGACTTACACAAATAAGTAAGTATAAGCTGAGGTTGGCTACGTGGTCAGCATATAAAAGTATAATACCCCCCCCCCCCCCCCCCGTCGCAGCAGACCTGCGTACTCAGCGAATTTCCAAATTATTAATATTAATTTTGACCAGCTAAACTTGTAAACAAAATTTCATCACGTGCTCATAAATAGGGAAATAATAAATGTCTATTCTCCTTAAGATATAGGGAAAGAGTATGCAGGTATGCTGCCATGGGGGACACTAAAAGTACGTTTTTAGCATAGAAAAAATGTATTGCGACCATATAAAGCCATATAGTAAGTTTCATCAATATCTGTAAATAAACAAAAGAGTTTGCCTATTCTCCATATGACATGGGAAAAGAGTATGCAGGTTTGCTGCCATGATAAGTACAAAAACCAAGATTTCTTACCTTAAATGGATGAATCTCAACCAAATGAAGCTAAATACTAAGTTTCATCCAAAAATATTGGTTAATAAGTGAAATATTAACACATCCTTATTCTCCATAAGATTAACATTGGAGCCCCAAAAGACAACGTACTGTCTTTAGACTTTGTAATATCTCGGTAACCAATGGAGATAGAGCAAAGCTTCAAAATACTAAATACTTTGTGTGTGTTTTTTTTAGCTAAATCCAATGGTCAAAATAAAAATTTAAAATTTTTAAAATTTACATATGAAAAATGCAAAAAACCCATTTTTGGGGTACAAAACCCCCCAAAACTACCCCTTCCGGTAGGTTGATATGTCTGGTTTTCGAACTCATCCGAATAAACGTAGGATTACACATCTCTACCAAATTTGGTGTCGATCGGACCATTTTTACGAGAGTTATCGTGTCTAGGGACACATACATACATACATACACACATATATATATATATATATATATATATATATATATATATATATATATATATATATATATATATAAATTTTAATGACTATTATTTTTGGTCTCTGGGCACCTCAAAACGAAAAAGTAACATGGTCCCGGGCTTAGGTCTTTCCATGAGACCTACGGTAATAGCTTATTCCCTATGGGAAATTCGCTAAAACATTAAGGATAACTTTAAGCAGATGTTCCAGTGTTTTATCATATACTCAGCTGGTTATTGAGCAGATATTTTGAGTTAAGATAACCGCATATTTATAACTTTTTAAAATTGGAAATGCACTATAAAAAAAGGAGAAGACTAATAGTAATGAACGGATTACGGATCCACAGGAGATTTCATCTTCGTGACCCTATCTGTGTCAATAAAGAAATAGGAGTAGAATAATTGGTATATTCAGCAAAAAAAATTTTAAAAAGTTAAAATTATCTTAGAAGTGGCATGGTTGATATAATGGTTAATTGTCTTTACTCAGTCAATGTCGATTTGTTATTACGTTACTGCTTTATATTGGCTATTAATATATAGAGTTGAATCGTTTTGTTGAGTGTTTATTTATTTTCGACTGAATCATTGTATGTAAACTATTAACATTGGATAGCTTCCTTATGAGGAATACATGGGGGTACGGGGGAGACATGGGAGGAATAGGGGAAATGGCGGGGGGCACAGGAAGGCACGGAGGTATGGGGATGGCAGCACATGACCACGGGGAGTACAAAGGAGTTCGGGGATATGGTGGCACGAAGGGCACGAGGGGTTTCGGGGTCGGTGGCACTGGAGACAGGGGGGCCTGACGGGATCGTTGGAGGCATGGGCAAACTAGGGGCACAGGGAGGATCGGCGAGCATGAGGGTACAAAAGCATGGAGGATGCGGGGGCATAGGGGGCACTCTGGGGAGGGGCATGGGGATGGACTGGGCCACTTGGCGGCGGGGTGATGAGGGCACAAGGAGCATTAGGGGCGTCGGTGGCAAAAGGGGTAGATGAGCATGGGGGACATGGTTGCCACGGGGAGCAACGTCGGGTATGAGGGTATGGAAATATAGGAAGCCCGTGGCGGAGCAGGGGTTGGAAGGCACAATAGGCACTATGGGCGTCGGTGGCACGAGGCACGGGGTTCAAATGAACATGGGTACACGGGGGAGGCTTGGGGAACATAGAGGGCATGGGAACCACGGGGAAGAATGGTGGTCCAGTGGGCACGGAGTACCTGGGTGCGGGGGTATGGGGTAAGGGGGCATGGGGATATAGGTTGCATGGGGAGGAATGGTGGGCTTGGGGCACGGGGTATGGGGTTATGGGAATGAAGGCACGAGGGTGGGGCCTACTAGATACGTCGGTGGCACAGGAGTTGGTTGGGCATGGTGTTCATTGAGGAGGAATGAGGAACATAGAGGGCACGGGGGCCACGGAAAAGAACTAAGGACATGTGGGCAAGAGAGAATGAAGGGCACAGTGTTATGAGGGGGCAAGAGGGTACATTGGCATAGGGGGTACAGGAAACACGGGTCAGGAGAGGTGAACGGGAGCACGGGGAGGCATGGGGTCAGTGGGACCAGTGGGGTCAGGCATGGGGAGTGTGTGGGGGAATGGGGGGCACAGGGGTCCAGGGTTAAGGAGTGTACAGTATTAATGGGCTTATGTTGTATTTAACTATTTTATTTATTTTAGTTGCAAACTCATCATGAACATGTTTAAGGTTATAACAATTTTTACCGTGTTTGGTAATGTAATAGTGCGATAATTTTTTCACAAAATAGACTACTGTATTTTAATACAGGGGAAATTATTAGTAAATTACTGATTTGATACCTCAAAAAATTTCGTCAAGATTAGGAAATATTTTATTAGAAAACCCAAACGTGTAAGTTCACATTAGAGCTTGAGAAAAATACAGTTAGCTGTACTGCAAGTAGGTGATAAATAATTGAAGCTTATTTTGGAGACATCACCATTTTAATTTTCAGGGGCCTTTGCCCCTACACTCCACTAGTATATATATAATACGTTAAGCCATTTCTTGTAAACACAACTCCTCCCTTATTTCTGGACAAAATTCAATGTTTGAGATGTCATAAGATTCGCCTCAGTTCGTAATTTTGCAATAAGGTTTTAGATTTTTATACCTGTATTTGTACTCTGAAGGGCATGGGAAGTCCTTAAAGTTCGTTTTTTGTCCTTAAGATCAACATGGGAAATAATTAATTGAATTTTTTACTATATGGAACATAGAGTATAAAATTCTTTTAGAGCGACTTTAAATTTCTCTTAGGCGAATTTTTGACCCCCAAAAGGCTTTTTTATTACTAATTTGATTTCAATGAAATTCTCAGGTTAGATTTTAAGTATTTTAAACTAGGTAATAAACTATAATCGAGCAATTATTTTCAAGTATTAAAAAAGCTCATTTTCCGTAATTTTTGACAGAACTTTAGTTGTTTAGGCTACATGGTTTGACTAATGTAGTTGCTATGATCAGTTTATTTTCCCCCATCGCAGCTGAGTTGTCGCTGTATGCTGAAAACAACGTAACATAACCTTTTCTTGTTTATATTTGCTCGCCGTTATGTTACGTTTTTAAATAAAATTTAATTGATATTTTGACAGACCTGTTTGTTAAATCAAATAGATCAACACTGGTGTTTACTTTTTGAAGTTATAAATTATAGTCTACCAAAAGATAGGCATGTTGATGTGGAATGAATTGGTGTCGTACGGAATTATGAGATTAACTAATTTATGGGATACAACTAATATCTATTTGGGAGAAAGATTTAAATTGAACAACTAATTAGAATGTGCTGTGCCATTGTAGCCTATGTCTCAGGTAACAAAATACGCATTAAGTGTTAAGTAAGCGTAATTCTACAATACTTAAATTACTTGATTTTTAATAATTTTGATTATTAATCATGGATTTTAGATTGTATTGTTTTTTTCGCTCTACAATCTATTTACCTTTAATATTGTAAGCATAATTATTATTAAGTTACTTGCTTGTTTTGAGGTCTTAGCTAAAATCATTCTTTGTGTGTATTTATTTGTAGGCTAGGCCTAGGATGTACGCCGGTTGACTTCGGACGGTTAGATGACGTTCCACTCTTCACATTCGAGGAAATGGAAACCTCCGTTCTCTCCCTAAAGAGCAACAAGGCTCCTGGCCCGGACGGGATTCCCAGCGAGGCTTTAAAGAAAGTATTTTCAATTAATGCTGGCTTGTTGTTGAGAATGTACAACGCCTGTTTGGTAGAAGGGGTGTTTCCGGGTCCCTATGGAAAACCGCAAGACTTGTACTGATCAGCAAGGGCAAAGGTGATCCCGAGCTGTCGTCATCCCACAGGCCTTTCTACACGTTGGACACGGCTGGGAAGCTGTTCGAGAAGCTGATCCGTTCCCGCCTGACCTCTGCCGTGGAAGCTGCCGGGGACTCATGCCCCCGTCAGTATGGCTTCAGAAAGGGACGGTCAACGATTGACGCTATCACCGGAAGTCCATGGAGAGCTGTGAAGAGAGTCGAGAGCCACAACCATTTCTCTCGCTGAGTAGTGCTTCTTGTTACGCTTATGTCAAGAATGCCTTTAACTCGGCGAGGTGGGTCCGTATGTTGGATGCGCTTCGCAACACCTTTCGCGTTCCTGCATATCTGTTGCGACTCATTGAGGATTATCTCCGCTCTCAAAGCCTTATTTACGACACAAGGGACAGAACGTGGACGATGGAAGTCACTTCTGGTGCCGCGCAAGATTCAATACTCGGCCAGGATCTCTGGAATGTTGCCTATGACAGCCTCCTGAGGTCGGAGATGCCTGAGGAAACCTCTTTGGTTGGGTACGCCAATGATGTCGCAGCTCTCATTGTCGCACGCAATGTTGAGCTGGCTCAACTAAAGTTGAACCGAGTCATGCGTGTGGTCAACACATGGATGTCCGATTACGGTCTCTCTCTTGCTCTCCGTAAGACGGAGATTGTGATATTTACGAAGAAGAGGATAGACACCGTCATTCTGTTCCGAGTAGGAAGGGAGGTGGTCCAATCAATTCATGCTGCTAAGTACTTCGGGATTATGGTGGACACCAAGTTAAGTAGAGGGATCAGATATTCCGTACGGCGGACAAGGCCGCTAAGGTAGTCACTTACCTTAGTAGGCTGATGGCCAGTGTCGGGGTTCCACGATCCAGCAGAAGACGTATGTTGATGTCCGCGGTTCAGTTCTTGCTTCTTTATGGAGCAGAGGCGTGGGCAGACGCTCTCGATAAAGAGTAGTACAGGTTGCGACTCGCCCGGGTTCAACGTTGAGCGGCGCTCGGGGTGTGTTCCGCCTACCGGACAGTGTCCGAGCCTGCCGTCCTGGTGGTCGCCGGAGTTATCCCTGGCAAGCTCTTGGCAGGAGAGAGGAAGGCAATTTATCAGAGACAAGTCGAGATTGGCAAGGACACGGCAAGAACAACAGAGCGCTCCCGAACCTTCCAGCAGTGGCAACACAGCTGGGAGCACGACACCCGAGGACGATGGACTGCGCGACTTATCAAGCACGTCCAACCATGGGTGGAACGGCGGCCAATTCTTTATTTATTGCTCGGGCGTTCCCGACGATGCGGAACACACATTTTTCTGCTGCCCATGCTTGGAGGATGAGGGCAACTGGGGATGTTTATTACAGTTCGTGCGGGGCATCCTCCTGGAAAAGAAACATGATCTGGACCGCGAAGTGGCCCAGATCCCTTGATCGAGTGGCTGGATAAGGAGTGAACCCCACGGGCATAAGCCAAATTTAGGCCTAGCCCTACGTAATGTGATAAACAACTCCAGGTTAGAATCCTAAAGAGTAGAGGCGAGGTTTTTTAGTGGGTAAACCCGTTTTTAGGAGTCCCACACTACAGGCTTGCCACCTGTGTGCGTAATGCATTTTTCTTACCTCTCCCTCAAAAAAAAAGAAAAAAAAACATAAAAACCGTCACCTAATAACTCAAAAAGTGAGTAAAAAATTCTTGTACGGGACGGACATCGGAGCGTATTCCTAGTTAGTATTGAATTGCAAAATAAACAGCTGTTGATAGTAAACAGACAAACATGTGTTGGTTATAAGCTAAATATAACTTTGACTTTTTTTATCAAACGGGGAAGGTTTTATTATAAGGTAATCGGGTAAATGCACAGACCCCTCGTCCTATACTATAATGCGAGGAGTGTCAGATAGTCCATGGAGATAGCTCCAAAAAGAGCCATAATATTTCAGTGCTGGATACTGGTCTAAAAGTTTTTTACACTGCTTCTACATCAAATGGTATGTACAAAACCGCCGGGAGACACTCTCTCAATAGTCCGGATCACCCCCATATGACGTCATCAAAATGGCGGCCAACCAAATTTGCAGTGTTTTAGTTAAATACTTATTACTGCCCACCAAGACAACCAATTTTGACTTTTAATGTGTCGTTTTGTAGGTATTGAAATTCTGCAACTGTTAATACCCTTAAAATACCCATACTCTTTTTTATAAATAATAATTTAATAAAATAATTGTTTTTTTCATTAATTTTTGCTATAATATTTACTATACGGTGGAAAAGTCTTTAAACTATTTAATACTTTTAAAATTATTTAACAAAACTAAAACTTTACAAATTGATTTTGAGTGACTAAGACTACTTCCTAAAGTACTTGGTATCCTTGGACCTCCAAGGGGGACGGTCCACAAGGAGTCAGAAGAAAATCTTAAATGTAAGCATAGGTCAATATGTACATCTTGACTTTATTTATTTATTTATTTTATTTGTAGAGGACAATTAAATTTTTTTATCTTGAATCTAGCGTGTAGATTGCAATTGAGAGTGTTTTGGCCCAAAAATAAGTTTAAAACGCCTTAGCCCAAGGAAAAATTGAATTTTGCCTATAAATAAGTTTACAAATCGTAATTTTAACATGATTCTTTTAGGTTGCTATTTTGGTAATAAAATAACAACTAAAATTAAACAAAAGTATAGGAACATTAATCTTAAGCAGTTATTTTTTTAACTGCTGTTAACTGTGAAGAGTCTTGTAAATTTAATAGCTTGATTATCGGTACCATGACCTATAACAAAAGTGAATTAAAACCTACGAGCAAGGCTCGGTTAAAATGGTACTGATTGTTCATTAGTAGACGTAAATTTTAATAGTATTTGACCAGGGAAAATAACTGCTCAGTTCCTCTTCGAGCAATATTTCGTATACATTTGTATATTTATCTTGATTGCAATTTTGGTTAGGTTGTCTTTAATACCTTACCTTAATACCTTTACTGAAATGGCTACCTAACTCAATAGGTAGTTTAAAGCCAAGTATGAATGAGAGATCTGTATACATTATTGAGTGAGTGTAGGATGATTCTGGCGCGATCTTGTAGTCTTGTTACTGACTAAGGCCGACATTCTCCTTAGACAGGACTGTTAATTCATAGCCCAACAGCCAATGATATCTAGGGACCTACAGTTTAACGTGGGATCCGAACCAAAATTGTAACCTCTTGTTTATAGTTATGATTTTAATCTATCTAGTAACAAAAATGTGAATGCAATATTTTTACTGCTTAAAAAGAGCTCTTAGGTGAATTTAAAACCTTAATTCACTATTCATTTCAAATTTTTATTAGATACTATACGAGCTGAAGTTACCTAAAAATTTGTTTCATTTGGATGGACAGTTCCAGGTATGTATCAAGCCAAACAAGAGCAGATGTAATGGGACAGACTGATGATGTAAACTGGAATGAACGGTAAAAGCACTCAATACACGGATGTTATTGTGTTTGCAGAACGGCGATATGTTGTCAGGGTCGGTGAATTGGTTTTATTATTGTCCTACCTTTGATGTTTGACTCTGTCAGTGGGCAAACTGAAAGTTATGTATATGGGAATCTGATGAAATCTGAGATAGCATAGAAATAGCAGATGGTTAAAAATTTGATTGCCTCTTCTAAATTGATATTGAAACGATAAAAATTATTGTTTGTTAATCGGGGGACTCTTATAGACTCTATAGCTATTCTATGGGCTTTATTGCATGTTTATCAACTTTCATCACTAGAGAGTTTTTGTAATATCCCAAGCAGCATGAAAATTGTTAAAACTAGACTTGTATTAAAATTGTTTTGAAACAAAGTTTAATAGTCCCTTTGGGAACCTTATCCGTTAAACGTCTACCAGCATTTTTCGAGTTGGAAAATTTTTATTACTAAGGTAGTTTTGAATATTTTCTACAGATATTTAGAACCAAAGCAAATTAAAATAAACACAGAGTGAGACTTAGAATTAAAATAAATGTTTAAAAGAACCTAACCAACCATAAACGAAAGTTGTAAGGTTAGAACGAACACGTGTATAACCATAACCGAAGAGTTTAAATAGAAACAAAAACCCAACCTTGATCTAACGAAAATATCTTCCTTAGTTACTCTGGAGGAATTAGGTTGGAAAATATGTTTAATAATTTTCCCTACAGGACGCCTGGGCAGAATGACATCACAGTTGTCACTTGTACTCGCAAAAGTTTATAGCTGTTGAGTATTGACCGTGACCTTTACTAGTTAATGCCTATTCGTCTATTGATTTTATTGCGCGATTTAAATTCCCCCCCCCCCCCCCATACACCAAGACCACTTATTATATTGATCTCAGCCACAACCATCAAAGCACTGATGATAACGGAACGATAAGATAACGAGACTTACCTCACAACAATGGATGCCGGTACAGTCACAGTCCACGCATCACGCGAAACGGGGCAGTGACAGGTACAGTCAACGCGCAATAAAAAATAAAAAAATAATAAAAAAAACAGTCAAACAATTTTTGAGTAATAGTATCAGGACTTAATATTGAAATTTTCATTAGTTTGGTGGAAAAGTACGGAAAAAAATTTCGCTAGCCGTTTAACGGAAAATGACCCTCATATTTAAACAATTTTAATACTGTATGTGTTTGAAAACTTTTTTAAATAAGTTGAATATTGTTTAGATTCAATAATAATTTTTTTATTGTTGTTTTACAATTTTTTTATATTTGATTAAATCTCTATTAAAACAATATTCCTACGGCTACGAGTTCGAAACGACCAAAAAAACTACGAGTTAAAAAAAAATCAAATTTCAATGTGTCAAACTAAGCTTACATCAAATAAAAATTTACCGTATTCAAATTGGCAAATTGAAACTACAATGCATTTGAAATTAATTAATTAAGTAATAACTTTTATACAAGAAAAAAATCCAAAGACTACTCTTAACAAACTCCAGCTTGATAAATAAATAATAATAAAAAAAAACTAAACATTATTTTAACATAAGTTTCAGTCTCCCATGGCACAGAATATTTCTTATAAGTAAAATATAAACTAATCATTGCCAAATTCGCCTAACCAAAAGTGTATTAAGCCCATTACAGTTAAGTATTGAAATATGTAAAATTTATTTAATATACATTTGTGCTATAAATATAGTATAAGAAAGCAAATTATTTATACTTTTTACACGTATAACCCTATTAAAATTTTATTAAATGTAAAAAAAAAAAAAAAAAAAAAAAAAAAACTCCTGATAATGAGTTAATTTGAAAGTTACCTCAAATTTGGTCTACATTTTTGACTATTCAAAACTTTCAGGTGCACCAGGAATGGCCAAGTTGTAGTTGTATAATTAGTAAATATATGAGCATTAAAAGAAATTCTTATAGCTCAGTCGGCAACAGCAGAGTGGGGAGCGAGGTTGTGTGTTCAAACCCCATGGATACAAAAAAATGTTTCGATAAATTTTATTTTAATTTTTTGAGTCTGTTGGATAGAATAAATGCATTAAATTGTAAATTTATATAAAACTGTAACTTTCTAATTCTTTAAGTATTTTTTGTAATATCCAATTTTATATCAATCTTTTTTCAAACTTAAAACAAACTTTTTTTGAAATGATTTTAAAACTTGTATAAATATTGAAAATATTCCACGTGTCTAACATCGACAAAACCTTTAAACTCATTTGTTACAGCCACAGTTCCTTTGAGACATTAAATAGTAAACCGAATGAAATATAATACCAAGCGCAGAGTGGTTGAAATCGGCGCCAACTTCGCCCCGATCGCTGGGAGAGCTGTTGACGCCTCCGCGCGGCAAATTAGTGTCGAGGGTCCATTTTCCCCGAGAGCTCTTCACCAAATTAATTTCCCATTGTGGATAAGAACGATCGCGTGCTGGGACTCTTTCTTTCTTCTTAGATTTGTAGTCTATTCTATTTTATCTTTCCAAACATTTTATTTAACACAAAATCAGAATTTTCTAGTAATTCGATTTTTTAATCCAATTTGAACCAAAGTTGTGCAACTTTATTGCAGGATGAAAAAAATTAACTTTTGTTCAATAAAGAAAGGTTATTTGTCAGGTAAGGGAAGCTAATTTATTAACTTTTGATTTTCGACGAAGGTTTTTTCCTTTGATATTTTTTTCGATTTAATACTTAAAAGCACAGCTTGAAACAAGTCTTTGGACATTATTATTAGTCAGTAAGTTACCATCAAGTTACAAAATAGACGAACATTTGCCCCATTTATGTATTATGTTTTAGATGAGAAACTAAAATAACTGTTCACGGGTTCGATTTTTCTGACTGTTAGTAAACTCACAGGTGACTCCTTTCCAAAACGTTTATCTCGTCACAATCTGTCCCATTCGATAGAACACAATTAAAACCCGCTCATTATAAGATCAAAGTATGGTTTTTGAGTCTCCTTAAAGCTCTTAGGCTCCTCTGAGACATTTTACATTAAAATACAATATTATAACTTTTAATTCTTATAGAGTATTAGTAGAGGGAAAAAGCCACTTCTAAACCGGAAGTGACGTCAGCTGCCAGGGCAGCTGCAGGGGTCAGATGGTGTCAGTTGCCAGGGCAGCTGCAGGGTGCAGATGGCGAGAGCATATGCCCTGAATTTGAAGTAGAATTGGGCATGAATTAAGAGTTAGTTGAAAACTAAAATTCAACTGTGTTAACTAAACTCTAAAAGTTGAACAAAAATTAAGAGTAAGATCAAAACTGAAATTCAACAGTTATAACTGGGGGCCTGGAAAGTATGTCAAGGTCATCCAGAGTAAGTTTTAAAAAAGCCTAACCAACTACCACCAGAAATAGTTCAAAGTTGAACTAGTTGGTGATAGTGGGATAATTCATTCGTGCCATGGGAGAGGTGTTTATTGTTTGAAAGTTGGCGATTGAATGAGAAGCGCCGCCTAGGGAGAGGGCTTATAAAATGGCAACCTTCTCCCCACCACCCCTTCCCCCACTCCTTTAGACCAATAACCGGTCGCCGACTCTATGTGGTGAAACTGAACTAGACATGGCGGCCGCCATGGATAAGTCTAACCTCAAACCTTAGCATAGCTGAAGAGAATAGAGGAGCATGAAGTAGGAATTGTGGTGACAGCGCTTATATGAGGAATAGTAGGGGTAAAATAAAAAAACTTGTTGAACACAGTCGATAGGTGTAACAAGTTCAAAGTTGTTGAATTGTAACATAGAATGCAAAATGTTGTAAATAACATTATCATCAACATTAACCTGCGAAGTCTTTGAGTATAATGGGTTAAAACTGTACTTCTTTCTAACTCTATTTAAATTAGTTTTACACTTTGAAATTGAAGGTTTAGAAGTACTTCGTAATATGTGTTGTGTTCGCAAAAGCTTTAATTTTAAACATTGTGCAGTCATCATAACCGATGTGTTAAGTTCAGAAGTTAAAATAAGACTGAGATATAAAATGAAGTGTAAAAGAAATTGAAACAGAAAGCCAGAGTAGTAATTTTATAGGTTAGAATTTACGAAGGCTATTCCATGGATAATTCTAACCTCAAACCTAGTAAGTGAAGTAGTCATAACATAAAACTAACGAGAGATGATGACCGAGCGGATGCGAGGCAATGAATGTTTGTAGCGCGATAAACTACCCACCTTTATAGAGGCAATAACTCCAGCCAGATGGCGGCAGATGGCAAGCAAATGACTGGTTGACCGACTTTCACCTGAGTAGTAAGAGAAGTAGGGTTCTGTGTCTATCCCTACTCCTTGGGGTCAATGACCGACCGGAAAGGTCAATGACCTCCCCCCCCCCTCCCCCCCCCCCGAAAAAATGGAGCCCCCCCCCCTTCCCCCACTCCTTTCCCCACTCCTTCCCCCACTCCTCCAGGTCAATGGCCGGTCACCACCGGTTGTTGACTTTATGTGGTGAAACCAGACTAAATATGGCAGCTGCCATGGATAATTCTAACCTCAAACCTGCTGCGCATGCAACAAGTTCTCCGGATCGGAATGAGTCTATGCTATGCGCATGCGCCTAGTCCTGTATTACTCACTTTAGCGCTACTGCACATGGATAATTCTAACCTCAAACCTTGGTTTTGTGTTGTTGCGCATGCGCCGCTCCCCACTCCTTCGCCTTTCTTTTATACTGCTGCGAATTGGACTGGATTGAACACTGTACTGTAGTGAAACAACTTCCCCCACTACTCGAGAATCCGAGGAGCGATACGAGCCTGATCTTAGCGTCAGTCGTCAACAAACTTTCATAGCGAAAGGTTGTTGGCGACTCAGCAAGAGGTTTCAAATATATAGTAGGCCTATATATATTTGAACTTCTTCTACTATGTTGCGTTTTTTAATGCAATGTGGTATGTGTGTGTGTGTGTTTAGTTTTAAGGTGTATTTAATTTAAGAAATAATTTGCGCATTGCGATGTTAGTTATAAGTTGGGTTTAGCATTAAGGTGTATTAATTTTTAAGAGGTATTTAGCATTAAGGTGTATTAATTTTAAGAATAATGATGGTATTTGGTTGTGTTGAATTATTTGGTTTTTAATAATGATGTGTTGTTAGTTTTAAGTGTTGATATTAATAATTTATGTTGTTGTTTTGCCTTTCAGCTAGATGTTAGGGGGTAGATTAACTGTAAATTCAGAAGTTCAGTTGAACTTCACTTAGAAGGGGTGGGACATCCGCAAATTGCGGACTAGGTTTTTTGCATTTTGTTTAGGAATATGATGGGTGGGATTAGTTTGGGTGGGTGTTAGAGTTGCGTTTCTGCATTAGCTGTTCCAGTTTCCCTGAAATTAATGGTTACGCTTTGATGCGGACGGGACGTTACGCTTTGATGCGGACGGACCAGGGCCTCCCTGCTGTTCCAGTTTCCCTGAAATTAATGGTTACGCTTTGATGCGGACGGGACGTTACGCTTTGATGCGGACGGCCCAGGGACCTCCCTTGCAGAACGTAACTAGTGGGTTGGGAGTGGGAACCGCTAGGCAAACAGGGTGGTGGGAACAGTATTACTGTTCCCATCACCTTGGATCATTATAAATCTTGAATGACCTTGACCCAGTTTCGGAAGGGTCAATGACCCCCCCCCCGAAAAAATGGAGTCGATTCCCCCCCCCCCCGAAAAAATGGAGTCGATTCCCCCCCCCCCGAAAAAATGGAGTCGATCCCCCCCCCCTCCCCCCCCCTCCCACCCCCCCCCCGAAAAAATGGAGTCGATTCCCCCCCCTTCCCCCACTCCTACCCCCACTCCTTCCCCCACTACGGGTGAACGACCGGTCATGACCTGAAAAATTAAAATGGCTATAACTTGATAACGGATTGACGGATTTGGACAAGCGATACATCATTGAAAAGGTCTATGTAAGACAAACATTTTGGTAAAAGAAGAATTTGGTTATCTTATTTTAGTCGAAAGTTATGCGAATTATTTTAAATAAATACCTTCTCTTTCCCCTTTTCCCCCACCTCCCAGGTCAATAATCAGTCTCGGCCAGCTGCTACCCCTCTCATTTGCATGTTGTTATAAAAGACGCACCGACTGCGGCTAACATTTCATTCTGATTCCAGACGTTACGCTGCGAAGTTGGAGCCACAACCATGTTATCTCTGCCAACTACAACTTCTACTTTAACTTCTACTTCGACTTCTATTTCTACTACGGCTGTTCCTGCACCTAAGAAAACTCTTCGCCTCAAAAACCTTCCTGATTGCTACAAGAATCGACTTGCATCTCAACCTTCAACTTCTGGAGCTATTCTTCCGCCAACTAACACTTCTAGACTTCGTAGTATTTTTTCACCGCCTTCGCCTTCAAAGGACTCCGCACCACCATCAACTACTATGCCGCCACCGCAGAAGCCAGTTCACCACCATCCTAATACCCCTTCCGTTGAAACCATTGTTCATCGTCTTAGCACACCCATTATCCCACTATCACCATTGCCTCCTACCCCACCACTTAGTACACCTGAAGATCATACCTATCACAAAACTGAATCCTCTCAACCTGCTACTAAATCATCTCCTAAATCAGCTCCTAAACCAGCTTCTAAACCAGCTCCTAAACTTACTCCTAAACCTACTCCTAAACCCGCTCCTTCAGAGCAATTTCAATTATTACAAGAACAGCGTCGTAGGGCATTTAGCCGTCCCACTACTTGCCCTGAAATGCTTACTAGGGGAATTAAGAAAGGATCACCTTGTGGGAGGAAATGTGCAAAAAACGAAAGTTTTTGCCGTGTACATGTCGTAAAACACATTTCTGAACTACAAGTGACAGAAACCCCCACTGTTGAATACCAATCCAAAATTATTGGTGTGAAAGGAAATAGGCTTAAGAGAGGTTGTGTCTATTTTTTTGAAAGTGTTATTGACAACGAACACATTTTGGCAACTTGTAACGGCGTAAGATATAATATTAAAGTGATTGAATCCTTGCGCAAAGAGAAATCCGTTTATGAGTTAGACTCTAAAGACTATCTCCTCAGACACAAACTGGATGGTATTACAAGGTGGGGGCGTAGCAAGTAAATTCACATAGCTTTTTCCAAATTATTGCTTAAAAAAATACTGGGGGAGAAACACAACGCGTTATAGCGTTGTGTTTCTCCCCCATTATTTTTTAACACTCTAAGTCTCGTGACCTACTAACCTACTTCCATCCAAGTAGTAAGAAAAGTACTTCCCCCACTCCTTTGGGTCGATGACTGGTCATGGTCAGCACCTACCCCTCATTTGCATACTATTATAAAAGCGGAGCGAGCGTTGGTCACCCCTTCATTTTTCTTCTACACGCCGCTCTTGTCGTTTCCTCTCTGCTGTTTACAATATTTCTTGCTTCAAAATGCCTCCTCATCTGAATGAAAATTTTAATTTTTCTGAAATTTCTGATGTTTTTGAACAATCTGAAGACACTTTAAGTAACGACAGTGAAAGTGAAGATGATGAGGACGATGATGATTATACTGTTGAACTTAGTGAAGAACGTAAAGTCATAGCAATTGATCCACAATTTCCATTTGATACAATAGAAAAGTTTATGGCTGAAGCTAATAAATGGTTGGACTCAGGATGTTATGTACGAATTGACTCTTTTATATTGTATGGTGATAGTCATTCTTTCCTTGTCACACCAAATGACAGAGACCGCATGTTGCAGTGGGCACAATCTATGATGGAGTGCTACGAACAAGGTGTGGACACTGGCGGCTATTTTCTTGCACAACTAGTGTAATAACAAATTACCCTTCCCCCACGTAGTGAAGAAGGAAAAGAAATATTAGGAATCTAATTATAATACTTCCTTCCACATATAAAGAAGAAGGGGAAAGGAGTGGGGATTATAAAGTGGTGGGGGAATGTGTATAAATGCAGGTTGTTTCAAGAGACTTTTATTATTATTGTGGCTTTAGCAGAAACAACATGGAGTTTAAATCTTCAGCAAAAATAAGGAATAATATAATAAAGAAAGAAATTCGCAAGAAAGAAAAGATTGAACTTATAAAATTACAACTTATAATACCTTCCATTGAAATTGGATGTAGCAAACTAAAGACTTTGGTGAAAACTAACGAATATTTGTTACAATTGCTAAAAACAATCGAAGAGTTGAAGAGAAAGAATGGACATTCTACATAGTAAAATTTGAACATTTTAATATAAATAAGTAAACTGAAAAAAGTAGATGTAGAATAGAGAGCGAGGAATAGATCACTTTGTGGTAATGGACTAACATGCCACTTAGTGCTCTATTCCTCGTTCTCGCGTTAAAATTGGATTACCTTGACCTATTTGTTCGACTGTTAGAATTTGGTTAACACTGTTGAATTTCAGTTTTGAACTAATGTTTATTCTTGTTCAAATGTTAGAGTTTCTTAACACTGTCGAATTTTAGTTTTGAACTAACTTTTAATTTATGCGAATTTTTAGTTCAACTCTAGTTAATTTATGTGCAAATTTAGTTCAACCAAGTGCCTGTGCTCTAGCCATTTCCACCCTAACATTTGTTCTTTCAACATGTGTCCCATAACATCTGTCCTAATAGATGTTTGGAGGGCAGGTGTTTGGTTTTAAAAGTAACTAAAATTAGTTGGGTAGGGGAAAGTTAGTTAAAGCTTGAATATAAAGAAGTATATACTAAAACTCCAATGGGAATAAAGAACACGAATGAACAATTAGTTTGTAGAAGGTTAATATTTTTATTTAAAAAGTTTGATTTCCTTGTATAGTGAAGAAGATGAAATAGTGGTGGGGGGACCGTTATAAAAGGAGGAACGCGAGAGCCCATTTCATTTCTTGGCAAAATTTCGAAGAGTAAACATCTCAACATGTATCGTTGCGATAAATGTTCGGAATCGTTTCACGATGAAATTCTATTAGACTGTCATAAAGAACTAATTCACAACAACCCAGAAGAAAAACAAGAACAACAAGAACAAGAACAACAAGAAGAACAAGAACAAGAACAAGAACAAGAACAACAAGAAGAACAAGATGAAATAACAGCAACATCTTCAACTACTTTACCGAATCTACAAGTATTTGCATTACCCGGTAAAGTAGTAATGCATCATAAGATTCAAAATGAAAACTTGAAGCTAGAAGAATTTATTAGAGAAGCAAAACCAATCGTAAGTAAAATTTTAAAAGAAGAATTGAAAAGATTAAACTTTCTTAAATTTGGTTTACTACTAGAAGCTATGTTTATAAATGTACAAGAAGAATTATCACCAAGAGGATTCATAACAAAAAACCGAACCATTATGGAAAGTTCAAACATTGATTCAATAATAGAAAATTGTATAGAAGAAATATTAACAAAAATTCAGGAACACGAAGGAAGAGGATCCGGATGGAGTCTTACAAGTATTGAAGTATTAGATATAAGAGTTCACAAACATGGATATGGACTAATGGGATCTAGTTACATTCCTTTACCAAAAAGAATTGAAAATACAAAATCTTGTGTTAATGTTAAAAATGAAGACAATGAATGTTTTCGTTATGCAATGACAGCTAAATTTGTACCACCACTTCATGTGAATAGACCTAACCAAGAATATGAAAATCAAAGATTTAGATACAATTTTCAAGGAATCACTTATCCTGTATCACTGAAAGATATATCAAAATTTGAGAAGAAAAATCCTGGTACGTCTATCAATGTTTTTGCATTAGATAGTTCAAACAAAGTGTATCCTTTACGTATTGCAAAAGAAGAGCTACCAGATCATACGGATTTACTACTACTAACGCGAGGAGATGTGTCTCACTATGTGTACATAAAGCAATTTGATCGTCTTGTTAATAAGCAGCTTTCTAAAGATC
Organism: Neoaliturus tenellus; assembly: GCA_030545055.2. NCBI lineage: Eukaryota > Metazoa > Arthropoda > Insecta > Hemiptera > Cicadellidae > Neoaliturus > Neoaliturus tenellus. The sequence goes on from JAQYXR010000166.1 coordinate 124,094, forward strand.
GACACAGAAAGTTAATTTGCAAGAGATGTTTCAATTTTAAACGAGATGGGCTACACTCAAGAGAATGGTTACAAGAGCACAAAAGATTATGTAACAATAATTATGAAGCAAAGATTATTTTACCTTCGGAAAGCAGAGCATTTGTTACATTTGAAAAGGTTCATCATCAGTACCGTATTCCTCTAGTTGTGTATGCGGACTTTGAATCAACACTTGTTCCTGTTGAAGATGAAAATTGTGAAGCTAGAAAAAGTGTCAAGTATCAAATGCACAAACCAAACAGTTTTTGTTTAATGGTTAAATCAACATTATCAGAAGAACATTTAAACAGATATGGATTAACTTCAGAACCTCTAGTATATCGTGGTGAAAATGTAGAAAAAATATTTCTTGATCACTTATATTCAATAGCTGGAAATGCACAAAGATTATATACAAATATTGTACCAATGAAACCGATGGAGGAAGAAGAAGAAATTCAACATGAAAATGCAACTCGATGTTTCTTATGCAAAAATGATTTTACTATTGAGAATTATAAAGTTAAAGATCACGATCACCTCACAGGTTATTACAGGGGTGCTGCTTGTAATAAATGCAACTTAAGCTATCGTTTACCACTATTTATTCCTGTGGTTCTGCATAACCTCAGTGGGTACGATGCTCATTTTATAATACCTGAACTAGGAAGAGACGACGGTAAAATCGATGTGTTAGCTGAAACTTCAGAGAAGTTCATAAGTTTTTCCAAAGAAGTTGGAAACATGAAACTAAGATTCTTGGACTCCTACAGATTTATGGTCGAGTTTGTCCAAACTTTCAGAAAATTTAAGGAAACAAGATTTCATCGAAACAAAGAAGATTGTAAATAACGACAAACTGGATTTGGTACTTCGGAAAGGTGTGTTTCCATATGATTACATAGACAGTTTAGAAAGATTTTAATGAAACATCACTTCCGGCTAAAGAAGAATTCAAAAGTAAACTTTATGACATGGACATATCTCAAGAGGACTATGATCATGCATGTAAAGTATGGTAACGATTTAGGATTTAGAACATTGGGAGAATATTCAGATTTTTATGTTAAATTGGATGTAACTTTACTATGTGATATAATGGAAGAATTTAGAAATACATGTTTTGCAGCATATGGATTGGACCCTCTTCATTCGTACACTTCACCTGGATTAGCATGGCAAGCTATGTTGAAAGAAACAAATTGTAAAATACAACTTCTTACTGATATAGATATGGTTTATGATGTTAGAGTCAGGAGTTCGAGGGGGATTGACGCAAAGCGTTACACGACATTTCAAGGCGAACAACAAGTATCTGCCCGATTATGATGCATCAAAAACCAACAACATTCCTGGGTTATTTTGATGCAAATAACTTATACGGATGGGCAATGTCGAATCCCCTTCCATATGATAATTTTAAATGGATAGATCCAGAATCGATTGGAAACATAATGGATATACCGAAGCATGGTGAAACTGGTTACATTTTTGATGTTAATTTTGAATATCCTGAACATCTTCATGATCAACATTATGATTTACCACTTCTTCCTAAGACTGAAATTTCCCCTACTGGAAGATGGCCAAAATTAATGATGACTTTAACCGACAAGTCTCGATATGTTGGACACTACTGGATGATACAACAAGCTTTAGACTTAGGATTGAGAATTACAAAAATTAATCGAGTACTACAATTTTCTCAATCTTGTTGGTTAAAACCTTACATCGACAACAACACAAGAAGAAGAGCCACCGCTACATCAAGTTTTCAAAAAGATTTTTTCAAATTAATGAATAACGCAATATTTGGCAAAACTTTGGAAAACAAAAGGAAACATAAGGATATCAAATTGGTAACTGATCCAGTAAAATTACAGAAATTGGTGCAACAACCAAACTGTTGGTTCATCTATAATTATTAATGAAAATCTAGTTGTTATTTCCATGAACAAGAAGTCAGTTACAATGGATCGTCCTTTGTATCTTGGAATGTCAATCTTGGATATTTCAAAAACACATATGTACGAGTTTCATTATAAGAAGATGGTTAACTATTATGGAAGAGAGAACATTGGTATTGCATATATGGACACGGATGCACTAATTTACTGGATTAAAACAAATGACATGTATGAAGATCTACGCACCTTTATATATAAAGATGATTTCGACTTTTCCGATTATCCTAAGGATCATCCAAATTACGACTATGACAGAAATAAGAAAGTATTGGGAAAATTTAAAGATGAAACAAATGGTGTGCCGATGATGGAAATTGTAGCATTAATGTCCAAACTGTATTCATTTCAACTGTACATAAACGAGAGGAACGAACATCAAGTCACGAAGAAGGCCAAAGGAATAAAAACTTCTTTCCTGAAGAAGAACGGTACAGTTTGAACATTATCAAAAGATGTTTGTTTGAAAATGTTTGAAACAACTGCAACGTTCAACACTATTAGAAGTTATAATCATCAACTATTTAGTGTCAAACAAACAAAGTGGGCATTAAGCTACAAAGATGACAAGCGCCATATTTTAGAAGATAAAATTAATACTTTACCATTCGGCCACTACTCTCTAAACCCTATCGACCAGTAAACCTATTCTTCGTCCTCTACCTTCTTCCTTTTTCTTTCCGTAAAGAAGAGGGGACATGCAAGCCCAATGCCATGTTCCCTCTTTTTTACACTAATATGAATTGGCCTTGACCTATATTCAAACTATATAAATGAGAATAAACTATTCTATGGATCAGTATTTTTACATGCGGTGTACAAGCAACATCTGAAGATGGAAAGTGTGAAGGGACAAGATTGTAAATGAACTACATAAACCAGCAAGAAGAAGATTTCCAAGAAGAAGTACAATCATTAAAGGGATGAATGATCTTTATCAAGCTGATCTCATTGAAATGATACCGCACAGTAAATTAAACACAAGGATTTAAATATATTTTAACAATTATAGACTGTTTTACTAAAATAGCTGACGCTTTAACCATTGAAGGACAAGACTGGTAAAAGTGTTACAAAAGCTATGGAAACCACAATACAAAGAAATAAATTTAAAATTAAACATCTACAGACCGATGATGGAAAAGAATATTTTAATAAAGACTTTAGAGCTTTGATGAAGAAATATCAAATAAATCATTATTCTACAAATTCTGAAGTTAAAGCTTCAATAATTGAAAGATTCAATAGAACATTGAAAGGTGCGATGTTATAAACAATTGTCAAAACGAGGATCATATGTGTGGTATGACATATTACCACAACCTTATAAAACAGTATAACAACAAATATCATCGTACCATTGGAATGAAACCTATCCAGGTAAACAGTGCTAATGCGAAAATTGTATTACAACGCATTAAAAATAATACAACACCGAAATTAGAAAAATTGCAACCAAAGAAGTTCAAGGTCAACGATAAAGTTCGTATAAGCAAATACAAAGGTGTATTTAGTAAAAGATATCTACCAAATTGGACTAATGAAGTAATTTACAATTTATAAAGTGGCAACCAACTATACCTGAAACCTATTTATTAAAGGATAACAAGGGTGAATTACTTCAAGGTGGATTCTACGGACATGAATTGTTGAAATCAACAGTTGGTGATGTATATCTTGTCGAGAAGATTTTACAAAGGAAAAATGGATATGGTTAAAGTCCGGTGGTTAGGGTTTGATAAAAGTGAAGACTCTTGGATTCCTTCAAAAGACTTAGTATAGTTGTTTAATAGCTCATTGTGTGTTTAACCCTTTATACAAGATGGAGATTGTACAACAAAAAGATCGATTTAATATCAATAACATTGATGAATTGACAGTTGACAATGATAAGTTAAATCATGGAAAACATGGTGAATTACTACCAAATACGATAAGATGTCTAATAACTGGTCCTTCAAATTGTGGAAAAACTAATGTTGTTTTTAACCTTATAACTAATCCTAAAGGATTGCGTTTTAATAATATATACATTTTTTCAAAATCATTGCAACAACCAAAATATCAATTATTGGATAAAGTACTTGCAAGTGTACCTGAAGTGAATTTTTACAAGTTTAATGCCAGTGAAACAATTATGCAACCGAATGAAGCAAAACCATTTTCTTATTTTTATATTTGACGATGTTTCTTGTGAAAATCATGACACAATAAGGAATTATTTTGCTATGGGAAGACATCATAATATTGATAGCATTTATATTGGTCAAACATACAGTAAAATTCCAAAACAACTTATAAGAGACGAATGCAAATATGTTGATCATCTTCAAGCAAGATGAAACAAATTTAAAGCATATATATAAATGATCATGTAAATGCGGATATGCCATTTGAAAAATTTAAAGAGATGTGTGGCAAAGCATGGAATGAGAAATATAGCTTTCTCGTTATTATGAAGGAAGAAGATATTAAAAATGGTAGATATCGTATAGGGTTGGATAAATTTGTATTTATGCGTTGAACTACCGATGCTACATCTAGTTACACGTTGAACTTCACAGTGTAAACATGGTGAATCAAGAAAAACTATTGAAAGAAATAAAATCACTCAGTGATTCTATTAGGATGAAGAATCGTGCATTGAGGGATGGGTTTAAGTGAAAGAGAAGAATTTCTAGAGACTACATTTAAACCTATTACGGAACCTTTAAAACAGATATCAGAAACTATTGGGTAAACCTCATTATGAAGGAGATGTTTTACTACCAGTTTCTAAACAAGAAGTACAAGCATTAAAAAAAGAAGAAGATGATGATTCATATACAAGTGCTAGTGAGCAAGAAGAAACAAAAGAAGAAGAAGAACCAATTGTTGAAAAGGAAGAAGAACAGCCAATACCAGAAGCAGAACAATCTATTCCAAATTTAACTCAATTGAGTAGCGATATATTACAACATGGACCTCTTGGAAGAAAATATATAATGAAAATGCTACATGACATGAAATCAAACCCGAATTTGAGTAGATCACACGTATACGGAGCAAGAATTGATGGGAATGAATTGAAGATTGGCGATTCAAAGCTTGAAATAACACAAGACGATTACATCATTATTGGTGAGCATAGATATAAAGGAACAAAAGGATTATATGAATTAATTTTAAAAACATACCACTAAGATATTCATCCAAAGATTTAAGTGTTTTTAAGGAGATTCTACAAAATACTAACGCTCATAAAAGAAACTACTCAAAGGATGCAATGATTAATCGTTCACGTGCAACAAAATATAACATCGTTATAAAAAAGTTGTTTCCTCCACGAAAATTGCCAACATTACGTACTGCACCAGCGGTGAGACAACCACTGAAAAGAAAATCTTTATCACTTATGGATTTATCACTTCTTGAACAACATGGGTAAAAAGAGTAAAGGAGATACTTCAACATCTGGTAAAGGATTGATGAAAAATCTATACAATACGAATGTGATTTACTACAATGATACTCAATAAATTGGTTGATAGAATGAGACTATTGCATGAAGCCATGGAAGCCGGTCATACAGGGTTTTGAATAATGAATGGGTGGCTCTAGTTGATGAACTTAGGAATCGCGGTATAGTCGTATAATTGTCCGTGGATATAAAAGAGGTGCAAGCATAAGACGTATCAGTTCTAACATGAGCGTCGACAAGTTCGGACGGTACTCCGCTTTAGGAGTGCAAGTTGGAGAAGACAGAAAAAGAAGTGGATTACCGCAAACACCTGAAGGTGACTATAGCATAAGTAATAAACGTTTAAAACTAGTTAAAGATCCAGAAGAAGATACTGATGGAGCAAATTTGAAGACAGTAAAAGAAGCTACTTCAACATCATTAAAATTACATAAGAATACTTATGATGTTGAATCACATAGATTAATTAATGTTGGTAAACCAACTGAAGGTTCTGATGCAATTACTAAAGAGTACTTATCATCTGAACTTTCAAATACTTTAAAATTGCAATGGGGTAACAACTTAAAAGATGGACAAACATATGATGCTGGAAATTATAGAATAACCAACGTGGGAAATCCCAAAAATGATAAAGATTCAGTTAATAAAGAATATTTACATTCTATAATACCGGAAAAAACTGAACATGGATATTCTTTTTATAAATTTATTATAAATGACATTGGATACCCAAAGGAAGACGGTGATGCTGTAAACCTAAAATACATCAAGGACAACTGTATTTTACAAGATGTTAATGAAATCGATTGTCATGGTAAAACATTGACAAATGTAAAGTTTGGTTCTCAACCAAAAGATGCTGTTACTATAGAACAATTATCTAAAGAATTAAAAAAGGAAACATCCAATTTTGTAAAACATGAAGATGCCGTGTTAAAGCGGGGAGATAAATTTATACATGGAAATGAAAAGTTTAATTTAATGCAAGGAAATAATGATGAATGGGATGCAGGACGTAAAACAATAACAAATGGAAGATTTGGTATAAAAGATACAGATGTACCTCTAATGGTGCAAACATTAATTGCTACTGGTGGTACATTAGGTACATACAATGGTCGTAATAGAAGAATAAAAGATATTTATCCTGGTTACGAAGCAAATGATTGTGTTACAATGAAACAAACAATAACTTGGGATAAACACTTTGGGACCAAATATGATGCAAAGATGAAGAAAATAATTAATATTTTACCAGGCGAAGATTCAAATGATGCTGCTACTATTGGGCAAGTCATAAAAACATCAAAAAGTGATTCAACAGCTTACACATGTAATGATAAACGTATTATGCAATTACATGATCCTCAACATCCAAAAGATGCTGTAAATTTAGATTGTTTAATAAGAATAGTGGGCAATTTACTTATTGATACCCATAATCATATAGCTAGTACAACGAATCATGTGATGATTCAACCCGATGAACGAGAAGCTTGGATTAAAAATAGAATTATAAATCAGTATATAATTAATTTGAATAACTAAGTGTTTAAATATAAAAAATTATACATAACTTATTCATTTATGTAATGTATCTTGTGGAGTAAACACACCAGTTTATATAAGACTACATAATGAAGGCCGTATCACTCAGTCATCATCAAGACAGCAACAAGAGAGGACGTGGTATAACTTCAACTGCGTTATCCCTGCTTAGACGGATACCTATTGGTGCTGTTGTAAATCGAGCAATAGACGCTTTACCATACGAATTACATCTGCCCGGAGGTTATCAATATTGTGGACCTGGAACTAAGTTGGCAAAACGTTTAGCAAGAGGAGATCCTGGAATTAATAAATTAGATCAAGCTTGCAAAGAACACGATATAGCATATTCAAAGTATAAAGATTCAACAAATAGATCAATAGCAGATAAAATTCTAGCGGAAAAAGCTTGGCAAAGAGTAAAATCAAGTGACGCAAATATTGCAGAAAAAGCAGCAGCTTGGGCAGTAACTACAGCCATGAAGACAAAAGCAAAGTTAGGTGGTGGAAGACGTCGCAGAGGAAGACCTGCAAAGAGAGGCGCTCCCAAAAGAGGTGGAAACATTAAAAAAGGACGTCGTAGAACTCATAAGGCAAGTGTAAAGAAGACTTCTGTTTGGCAAATGGTAAAAAACGGAGCAGGTTTATACCTAAGACCATACCGTGTGTACTAAATAAGAAGAATCAATTGATAATTCCAAATAAAGCCTTAACAAATCATCAGTTAAATGATTATGTAAAATGTTTGAAAATACCATTCTTTCGAGGAGTTTTTATGAAAGATGCATTACCAACTAAAATATGGAAAAATGAAACTGGAATAGTAAATTTGGATTCCACCTATGGTCCAGGCACTCATTGGGTATGCTATAAAAAACTCGGACAAACCATTTACTACTTTGACAGTTTTGGCAATCTACCACCGCCAAAAGAACTGCAACATTATTTTCGAAACTCCAAAAACATTTTTTACAATTACAAAAGAGAACAACCTAACAATACTGAAATATGTGGGCATTTATGTTTGGAGTTTCTAGCGAAGAGTGTCAGTCAGCTTTAAGATGTCATCGTATACAGTGTCACTGAGTGGAAATTCATCCACATTGAAAAGTACGCTGTTCCCAGCATTGCGTCTATCCAAGGAAAGATTATGGGAAGCGGCATTACTTGATTTGACTACCTACAATTCAATTCCTAATGTTACAGAAGGAAAAAACAATTTACTACATTATTATGAAACTAAGGATGCTGCAGGAAAATACTCAGAATTGAAAATAATTACATTTCCTACTGGAGCTTATGAAATTGATGATATAAACCAATTATTACAGAAACAACTCGGAGAAGACAATATCACCGTTAAAGGAAACAATAATACTTTAAAAGCAGAAATAACTTCAAAATATTATATTGATGTCAGCTTGGAACAGTCGATTGGCAGTTTACTTGGATTTACAGATACAAAAAAGAAAATCTTAACTCCTGGAACTACTCATTCAGGTGATTCAACTGTAACAATATTGAAAGTAAATAGTATTGATGTCACGTGCAACATTATACACGGATCGTATAGAGATGGAGTTAATCAACATATTTTACATACATTTTATCCAACAGTGGCTCCCGGTTTTAAAATTGTTGAGAAGCCACAAAACTTGATATACCTACCGTTAAACACCAGTTTCATTTCAGACATCGTACTGAACATATTGGATCAAGACGGTCATAGTGTTGACTTTAGAGGAGAAACAATTACTATACGGATACACATCAGAGCAGCAACATAAAAGTCAACATGGGATTATCATTTAAACCGCAACGGAAGAGTCGGGAGCTCAGTAGCTCCTCGACATTGGAAGAGTTAACATCGGAAAACATTCGTTTTCTACAGAAGATTGGATTGAAACTTAACAGCGATGGATATCCTGGATATATCTCAAGGACCAACATTCGACGAAACACTATGGGAGAAGGAATATCACACGCACAACCCTTACACTTCATCAAAATTAAACAATAACGATGAAATAAGGATCCCCATTCAACAACAAGATATTTACACTTTACCGTGTGAAAGTTACTTGTACATCGAAGGACGGGTATTAAAATTGGATGGAAAAACTGCTTCAACAGTTCCTTTTATAAATAACCCGATGGCATATCTTTTTGATGAAATAAGATATGAAATATCAGGGGTGACGGTTGATTCAACAAAAAAGGTTGGTTTAACAACGACATTGAAAGGATTAACATCATTAACACCGCATGAGAAGAATTCAATAGTCACTGCCGGATGGGTTGCCCCCGATAAAGACACTATAACACCAGCTTCCAATGGTCACTTTGATTTTCATGTACCTTTACGATTGCTTTTGGGATTCGCTGAAGATTACAAACGGGTAATAATAAATGTCAAACAAGAATTAGTATTACTCAGATCTTCAACTAATAAGGACTTAATACTTGCAGACCCTGCAACTACGGAAGATAAACTGGAATGGCAACTACAGTTGGATAAAGTTGTTTGGAGAGTACCTCATGTAAGATTGGCCGATGAACATAGAATCCTATTATTGAGAAAGTTAAAATCTGACCGTGATATTGTGATGCCATTCCGAAGTTGGGAATTTCATGAATACCCTACACTACCTCAGACAGAAAGACAAACATGGACCGTCAAGACATCAACTTACTTGGAACGAGCAAGGTACATAATACTCGGTTTTCAAACTAAGCGAAAAGATGTTATCACTGCAAATGCTGGTCAATTTGATCACTGTAAAATAAAGAATTGTAAAGTTTTCCTAAACTCTCAATTCTTTCCCTATGACAATTTGAATGTCATGTTCAGCAATAAACGTTTTTCCATTTTATACGATATGTATGCAAGATTTCAATCATCATATTATGGAAAGACTAATACACCACTATTATCACCTGACCAGTATTATTCCAAGGCTCCAATAATTGTAATCGATTGTTCAAAACAAAATGAATCGGTAAAATCATCAAGTGTGGATATAAAAATTGAAATGGAATTTGAAGAACCAGTAGCGGATGGAACTTCGGCATACTGTCTAATTCTACATGATAAAATAGTTACTTACACACCGCTGACCGGAATTGTGAAGAATGTACTTTAAGAAGAATTGTACAACAACTGCAAATTTTTGAGGTTAGAATTATCTGCTTTAATTTTTGAGGTTAGAATTTCATTTGTGAAAGACAAGTTGAAAACAAACAATTATGTAATTGTATAAATTTCAAGGATTTACGAAAAATATAAAAGCGAGAAAATAATTAGTAGAAACTTCATTCTATCTTCAACCGTCGTATGGGAAACATCATTCGCAAGATGAATTCTACTAACGGAGAAGAAAATACACCTCTAATGGATGATAATAGTTCAGATATAGAAAAACAAGTTGAACGAGAAATGGACGAATTCCTAAAATTCAACAAACATAAGAAGAGAGAAGAAGAAAAAGCTGAAAAAGAAGTAAAAAGGAAGAAGGTTGAAGTTAACATTACAACCAATATTTTAACAGAAGTATTTCTTCGGATTATCTACCCAATTTCTTCATGCATGACGAAAAGTATATCAGTTGGAATTTTAAAATCAATGGATTATTCACCAATTGTTATTTTAAATCATGGAAACAAAATGGTTACTTTCAGTGAAACTACTTGGGAATCTCTCATGAAACATTTACATCTTTTGGAGTGCTATTTAAGTAACAACACATTTGGAAGAAGAACAAGATTAAGTTTATTGGAATCAAATATTGAAGTTGATATAGTAAAACATCGTGGAGGACAAATTGTTCGCTTCAGAGATTTAACTACACATAATGTTAAATTATATTTCACTAAAGAAGAATTTTACACTTTAAGTTGTACTACCGGTCCCGTCACCAGATATTTGAAACAACTAATATTTTCAAGTGCAATAATTAAAGACTATCTAATTGATACATTGGACAAAAAACCATTTGTTCCAATTTTATACGGTCCCGTGGATACTTCAATCTTTAATAGAATACCTCAAGAAGTTGAAATGTGGAGACAATTAAACAACTATCACACCAATTTTAATATTGATGAAGTGGCACAAGAAGTGAAAGAAGAAGAACAATCCTGTCTGTTATAAACATCGGCTCATTCAATTTTTAAGTCAGTTGTTAGTAAGACTTCATCATGAATAAACGGGTTTCGTTTTCTAATGCGCCACATATAATGGAAGTTAAAAGAGGTATAATTGAATTTCAAGCTTTCCGAGGAAATGATGGTAATTTTATTATTAAAGAATTAGTAATCTTGGACATGAACACATCAGTAGTTTATCATTATTTGTTCAAACCTCCAGTACCATTTAATAGACTAACAACTAAAGCGAAAGTTACAAACAAATGGTTGAACAAACATTTTCACAACTTAAGATGGGATGAAGGTTTCATTAATTATAACATGATGCCGCACATTATGAATCATTATTGCAAAGAGTTTAAAATTATCTACACAAGGGGATTGGAAAAAGCAAATTGGATACAATCATTTACAAGCAACGAAGTGATTAATGCAATAATTGATAAAGATTTCCAATGCTACTTCAACGAACTTTGTATTTCATCAAAAAGTTTTAAACATCGAAGGTCGCAGTGCGCTTTAAAGAATGCCTACCGCTTGAATAATTTCCTTCAACAAACTGGTGGGGGTAGTGTCAGTGGTGGGGGTAGTGTCGATTATAAAAGTGAGAGCGCTACCATGACACAGCATGAGTATTACTCAAACCTCCGAAGAGACAACATCTCCGACGGACATTCTTATTAACAAGAAGATTAACAACAACATCAATATGGCATCACAGAACTTACTTCAAAGTTTAGTTGATCAGTTCAACGCTCATTCTAAATCATCAATTCTACCTACAAAGAAATGTTCTGAACTAAAAGAAGAAAAACACTACATCATTCATACTATTAAGAAAATGGAAACTTCAGTAGGTGATGCTATAAATTGCACTTTGAGCGAGGCACCTTATACAATTGGTGATGAAGCAAAATTTCAGATCTTCTTACCAAAGCGCTTCGTACAACTACTTCAAAATGAAGATCTTCGTATAATTCAACCCGGCGCACTCTATTTGGTATCACATGGACCCAGTGGAAACAACTCTACTGAACTTACAATTCATGTAACACCTACTACTGATTAATTTGTACATAACATTGTAAATATTTCTTTGTATTTGTTTTTTCAATAAATATGATATAAAACAAAAAAAAAAAATAAAAATAAAAAAAGCAACATATTGTAATGTCTTTGTACATTACAATATGTTGCTTTTTTTAAAAATTCCACAGGATGACCTTGACCCAATTTTGTATAATTATAAAAGGGGAAATGTACTTGCAAAATTCATCAGTCTACTGCTACCTTTCATACCGTACACATCTCGCTCTTAATCCCTGAATATAAAACTGCAACATGTCCCTAAAGGTCAAGTGTGCATCTTACGATACTAACACCATAACAACTTTTGAACAACTCGAAGATTTAACCAACGAAATGCGAGTTTTACTTACCGGTGGTTATCACTTAACTGTTGATGTTAGTGCTACTAATACAAGAATGTTCACTAAAACAAAATATTGCGATGATGAAATATTTATTTCTACACAACCTACAACTTCTTCATCGCCAACTGGTCAACATAACATCAAGTTCCAAAAGTATTACCAATGTTGAATAACTTTTGACAGACAAAACTACAACTAAAGAATCACATGATCAATGTGAGTTAATAAAAAGGATGTAATACTTGTATAAATAATCATTCGCTTCTTAGCTCTCACCACGACAAGACCTATTTAAGAAAATGTTGTACAGAATGATGATTCAACTTGATGGAAAAATCTATGGAAAAGATTACAACACTGTTGAACAAATGACTAAAGATATAGATGTATTAGCTAAAGAAGGATACCAAGCTAAATTAATTTTAAAATTCCCTGAAGTACATCCACTATCAATAGAAGAACTAGTTGCTATGGCTAAAGCTGAGAGAGATAAAAAGTCTGAAGAAAACAAAGAGAAACAAACTTCCTAAATTTTAATAATCCTTACACTTGTAAGGTATAATTTTTTAAAACTCCATTTGGATGACCTTGAAATTACCCCCACCACTTTTCACAGTACATAAAACTCACTATTCAACACTATACACTCTTATTCTTTCACTGGACTCCGCAGCATCAACATGGAAGAGCAAAAATACAAGTACAAACCTCGTTACTGTTGTGAACAACAGTGTACAGATTTAGGACCAATGATGGTGGATGGGTTAGCTTGTACTAAATGTGAATTCTTCGGATCTTGTTATTGCAAATGCAAAACAAAACAACTACCAGCACCGGAATTGCGAACTTTCAAATTTTACAAATCAAGATATTTTCATACATGTTGTCCTCAAAGATGTTTCAAATTTCACCCTCTAGATCTTGCTCATTGTCAACGCACCAATTCTCATCAAGATGATTTTTGTACACATATGATAAAAAGATGTAAATACAGGTCAGATTGGTATTCCGATCCTGTAGAACCATCAAATGTGTAATTTCAGTTTTACACTCTTTTTTAAAACTTCATTTGGATGACCTTGAGATTTCCCCCACCACTAGTTCTAATTTTTATATAATATTAAATCATTCCACTTCCAACACTCTAACTAACAACATGGAAAACAAATTTATCAAATTTGAACATATAATAACTGACAGGGAGGAGATGGAAGAATTGTTTCAAAACTTACTTTCTGTCATTGACGAATATCCTATAAGATGGTTCAGAATTGTAGTTCAATATTTAAATCCTGGTGAATTGTTTTCTTCATCAAGTGAAGAAGATGAAACAACTACTTCGGTTCAAATAATTGAATTAAAAGATGGAGAAGAAGAACTAAACGTTTTATTCAATCATAAGCTCAAGGTTCCCTATATAAAAGCCCCCTCCCTAGACAGCCCCCCTCCCTAGACGCCTGCTCAAGGTCACCATTATATAAGCCCCCTCCCTATGCACCGATCCTCATTCCATCACCGACTCTCCAATAATGAACAACTCTCCATTGGCCCGAATGAATTCTAGTTTTGAAATAAATTCTAAAGAAGAGTTACAAGACATTTTTAATATTTTACAAGAACTTGTAGATAATTTTACAACCATCAAAATGAATTTGGAAATAACATACGATTGTCCTATTTGTGATAAGATTGAAAGTTCGGACGAAGACAGTTTACTAAATCTAACTCCTGCACCATCTGACACTACTGATGGTAATAATGAACAGCAAAATATTTCCCCCACCACTTCTTTGTAATTCTTCGTTCCCCCCACCACTTCTTTATTTAACTAACATTTCTCGCTTTCACTTCTCATTCCGTCTTCAACTTTTGAACTATCAACATCACTTGTTTTAAAATTTCAAACACTACAAAATCATGATGGATATGATGGATGAAGTTCCCTTCATAACTAGAATGGAAGAGGATAAATTGAAATTGGAAATTAAACGATTGGAAATGGAACGGGAAAACCAACTCGAAATGTTACGTTTGTTCAAGCTTTTCAAATACATCATCTGGGGACTCTGCGTTTACCTTCTCATCGTCGTTGGTGTTTGCATTTACAACTCTGTAGTTCATCACAAAAGTTCAACTTGTTTAAACTCTGCTGTTGCACATTAATTATATGTTCACAAATAAAATTCAAAATTTACTTCAGCCTATCCCACTATCACCAACTAGTTCAACTTTGAACTATTTCTGGTAGTAGTTGGGTAGGCTTTTTTAAAACTTACTCTGAATGACCTTGACATACTTTCCAGGCTCCAGTTATAACTGTTGAATTTCAATTTTGAACTAACTCTTAATTCATGCCCAATTCTACTTCAAATTCAGGGCATATGCTCTCGCCATCTGCACCCTGCAGCTGCCCTGGCAACTGACACCATCTGACCCCTGCAGCTGCCCTGGCAGCTGACGTCACTTCCGGTTTAGAAGTGGCTTTTTCCCACTACTTCGGTCAAATTCATTTATATTATATACTAAACAGTATTTTTGACTATTGTAAGAAAACTAGTGTGTACATCGCAGCAACGTTTTCTTAAAAAATTCTGTAACCATAAATTTTATATATTTTAATAACTATATATCGGTTAAGACTACTACTGAACTTATAACTAGTCACACTTTTATTCCCCACATTGTTATAATTGTAATTTATTACATATAGTATATGCTAATATTATAAGGCCAATATTGTATTACTGGCCTTGCTCCACTCTAGATTTTATATCTCTATTTCCGTGTGGTTTTGGTTCCTTTGTGACAGAGTGATGGCTGCCTTGTGGCGTGATGTTGGTTAGACTCATTATAGACTCATTATCTGTTATAATCAGTGTATTACTTTTAGTTATCCACAATAAAGGTGTCATTCAAATATGAACTATGTGTATTTTATTGGAGTAAACACCACATTGGCGACGAGGAAAGCTGAAATTATATTGTAGGCTTGTAAATGTTAATGCAAAATGGGTAAAGAAGATGGCAATGAAAAATCTATGGGGACAACTACATGTGTTGTGAGGGGAAATATATTAGAACTATAAATGAATTTCAATTGAAAATAACTGGAATCAGTGGTGTGAACGACTGGAGCAGTTTTTCATTGCTAATGATGTGGTAAGTACCAAGAGGTACCATTTTTTCTTACCGTCATACTACCAGAGACCTATGCCTTATTGACTTTTGTACTCCAATAGTCCTTCAGAAAAAATCTTTTGACGAATTGAAAAAGTTAATGAGTGATTATATTCAACCAAAACCTCTAACTATTACTGAGAGATATAAGTGCAAAGGAAGAAAACAGCTTGTGGATGTAGGGATAGCACGGTTTATAGCAAGTTTCAGAAAACTTTCAGCTAACGGCGACTTTTGGGATAAATTAGATGGTAGGGTGGTCTGTTTTCTTGATGATATTTTCTTAATTGGGAGTAATGATGAGGACCATTTAAGTAGACTTTAAAAGTTATTGTCTGTAATAAGTGATGCGGGATTAACGGTTAAACAAAAGAAGTGTTTTATATGTTTTTTAATTTTTTTAAGATACTTTGAAGACATCCTGTATATCCTCTATTCTGTATAACCTTTAAACATAGCCATGTTCTATTTCTAAAAACTTCCATGGTTAACCATTCTTCTGGCTTTAACAATTGCTTGTAAGATAAAGTTAGATACAGAGGAACGTGAGTAAGGTACGCAGGCTGGGAAGGTATAGAATTAATCAAAAAAATTCTTGTTAATCAGTGTGATTTTAAATTGGCTAATGTAAACATCTTAAATTTATTATTTATAAATAAGGATAACCTTATAATTAAATATAAAAAGTTTGAATTTTTAAAGCTAAGCTGTTATTAGGGACTTTTTCAGATATTTCTGCATTTCGTGGAATCGAATAACACACTATTTAAAAAATAGAGAGTTATCTTAATACAATCCCATCATCATAATGGTTACTACCATGTACTCACTCTTGTCGACGTTGTTTGGTACAGAGCCAATGTGTGGGGTTGGGAGGATCGACATTGTTAGTAGACCACTGTCTCCTTTAGTTGATTAAAGGTAATTAATTTAAGATAGTTTAATTTTTATTGCTTTAAGTTTGTGTATGTTTTGTCAATAGTGTATATTGAGATGCAGTGCGAATTTCACTATTAATATATAACCCCACCCCCTAATGAAAAAGTTTGTTGCGTTTAATAAACATTTAGACTTTACAACTCAAAAGAAAGAAATGAAAAATGAAACACGATTATGGATGTATGGTTTATCAAATATCAAAAAACGTATATCTTATAAGGTTAAACATTCATTGTTAATATAAATTATTAATTACATTTACTTCTACGTTATAACGTATAGATTTATTATATTAGTTTATTTCATATAATTTTTATATTATACTGATCGGTCGAATGTGTTCGTCGTCAACTATATAAACATTTACCACTTTCAATTAAAAAAAATCTCTTCTTTTTTAAACATAAAAATTGTGTATGAAATTAAATAGGTGAAACATACAAAAAATTTAAAATACGATAGATTCAAATTAAGATTTATATTCTTTATTGATCATTTATTGATAAATAATCATTAATTTGTACTTTTCTCGTTTTGATTATGGAGGTATTACTTCCTTGCTTCAAAGAACACCTTGATATCAAGTCTTAGGTTTTCATTGACTATAAAATCGAAAGTACTAATTTAGTTAATTTAAAATAAAATAATAAAATGCTAAAAGAAGTTTTTTATATTTACTTTTCGTCAAGCTTTAAAGTTGAATTTGCTTGGTAATGTGCAAGACACATTTTTTAAAACCATTTGCACAGTGAGTATATTAATTAGCCTTAAAAATAATTAATTTGATTGCTTACCTTAATTTCTTAATTCAAACTATTTGGAAGTTACGTGAAACCTTCCTAGAGACCATTAAAATGGCCCTTTAGCATAATTAATTATAAGCTTTGCCAATAATAACAAAGTATATATATTTATCTACATTGTTATTAGATCAATGATGAACAAGAGATAGTTCCATTTTACAGGGTTAAAACTGAACGAGCACAATTAATTTTACTTATTCGAGATTAATACCTAGCTAGAACACTGATATACCAATGTATTATTGTTTATGATTGTCATTGACGCCAATTTGTCTCACTTAACGATACCTAGTGAATTTTATGAATAACTGTTGTTGCTGGTAAATATTAATAAAGTTTATTTATAACAGGTAAACTATACGAAAGTTATACTGAAGTAAGTGAGATACAAACTTTTAAGACTTATTCACTATTGTTGTTATCAAGAAGTTTTAAGAGTTGAAAATTGGTGGTGACATAAAAATTAAGATAACACTGATTTGCTCTAATGAAATATCTTTACTAAAGAACAATTAATTAAAACAACCGATGATTATAATAGATAGAAGTTTCACACTTCATTAAATAGTGGTGTGACGACTATGCTATAGAGCTTGATGTTTCCTAGTGTCGAGCCTTAACAGTTTCGAGGACTTGGGGGGCGATTTTTACATTTACACTCAACCCAGCACAACACATAAGGCATATAACGTCAAGAGCCAATTCGTTCCTTCGGTTTACGACTTTATTCGACCTTGTTCCTCTCCACCCGAGATGTCAACACATCGATCTGGCCGTCCTACATATACTTGTGAATGGCCTCCCAGAATGACCTAGCCTACTTATTGGAATTAATATTCAAACATCAAGGCGTACTTGGTCCAAAACCATCTTCCGCAGGCGCTTCCATCCAGGTAATTATGCCTACCACACCGGTCTTTCAAGCCTCCTGACAATTGGCAGTAATACAGCGAAGCGTGTCAGTTTTTTAGTTGTCAAGTGAGTCTATTACGTAATTCAAGAAGCTTAAGGCTCTCTCCTCATAAGCTGTGTTTTGTGTTGGCACCCTGAGTGTCCATAGTGATTTGTGTATTGCTTAGTGATGAGTTTACAGGACCACACTTAGTGTCCATGGTGATGTGTGTGTTGCTTAGTGATGCCTTTAGAGAACAACACCAATCTATACAGAACCGAATAAGTAGGGACATCCCATGTTAAAAAAATATAGTTTTGCCCCCAAAACCAGAGTAAAATAAAGCGCTGATGCTAGGATTACTTCTCCACGGTCACGGGAAGGTCTCTTTCTACCTCTCAAATGTCAAAATGAGCATATTTGTTTACAAAAAATCAAAACAATAACAAACCTCTGTAAAATCATTCTAGTCATCTGTTTCCATTCAACCAATCAGCATAATCCTTACAATCCTAGTGGTGCTATCTGTGTTTCAGGGGCGGCGTTCTCACTTCCCCATAAGGATGTCCCTACTTATTCGGTTCTGTATACATTGACAACACTTAGTATCTATGGTGATGTGTGTATTTCTTAGTGGTGTCTTTTGAGGGCCACACTTAGTGTCTTTGGTGAACTGTGTGTTGCTTGGTGGTGCATTTAGAGGACGACACTTAGTGTCCATGGTGATGTGTGTGTTGCTTGGAGGTGCATTTGAGGACAATACGTAGTGTCTATGGTGATGTGAGTGTTGCTTGGTGGTGCATTTAGATGACGACACTTAGTATCCATGTCGACGTGAGTGTTGCTCGGTGGTGCCTTTAGAGGACTACACTTAGTGTCCATGGTAGTATGTGTGTGTTGCTTGGTGGTGCATTTAGATGACGACACTTAGTATCTATGGTGATGTGAGTGTTGATTGGTGGTGCATTTAGAGGAACACACTTAGTGTCCATGGTGATGTGTGTGTTGCTTAGTGATGCCTTAAGGAACAACTCTTAGGCAGGGCGCGCACTACTTCGGAATCGGCTCGGCTCGGCCTGAATCGGTGCGGTGAGTAAATTTGCTTTGCGTTTAATGTAATAAAGACGCGCTCACTGCATCGTCACGGCACGGCACGGATCGGCATTTGCCGTCGGCATTTTGACCATTCGCTCCGGTATCCGAGCCGATTCTGGCCGCGCCGATTCCGAAGTAGTGCGCGCCCTGCCTTAGTGTCTATGGTGATGTGTGTATTTCTTAGTGGTGTCTCTTGAGGGCCACACTTAGTGCAAATGGTGATGTGTGTGTTGCTTGGTGATGCCTTTAGAGGACAATACTTAGTGTCCAAGGTGATGTCAGTGTTGCTTGGTGGTAAATTTAGATGACGACACTTAGTATCCATGTTGATGTGAGTGTTGCTTGGTGGTGCCTTTAGAGGACTACACTTAGTGTCCATGGTTATGTGTGTGTTGCTTGGTGGTGCATTTAGAGGACTACACTTAGTGTCCATGGTGATGTGTGTGTTGCTTGGTGGTGCCTTTAGATGACGACACTTAATATCCATGTTGATGTGTGATGCTTGGTTGTACCTTTAGAGGACTACACTTAGTGTCCATGGTGATGTGTGTGTTGCTTGGTGGTGCCTTTAGAGGACAATACTTAGTATCCATGTTGATGTGAGTGTTGCTTGGTGGTGCCTTTAGAGGACTACACTTAGTGTCCATGGTTATGTGTGTGTTGCTTGGTGGTGCATTTAGAGGACTACACTTAGTGTCCATGGTGATGTGAGTGTTGCTTGGTGGTGAATTTAGATGACGACACTTAGTATCCATGTTGATGTGATGGTTGCTTGGTGGTGCCTTTAGAGGACTACACTTAGTGTCCATGGTGATGTGTGTGTTGCTTAGTAGTGAATTTAGATGACGACACTTAGTATCCATGTTGATGTGAGTGTTGCTTGGTGGTGCCTTTAGAGGACTACACTTAGTGTCCATGGTTATGTGTGTGTTGCTTGGTGGTGCCTTTAGAGGACTACACTTAGTGTCCATGGTGATGTGAGTGTTGCTTGGTGGTGAATTTAGATGACGACACTTAGTATCCATGTTGATGTGAGTGTTGCTTGGTGGTGAATTTAGATGACGACACTTAGTATCCATGTTGATGTGAGTGTTGCTTGTTTTTGCCTTTAGAGGACTACACTTAGTGTCCATGTTGATGTGTGTGTTGCTTGGTGGTGCCTTTAGATGACAACACTTAGTGTCCATGGTGATGTGAGTGTTGCTTGGTGGTGATTTTAGATGACGACACTTAGTATCCATGGTGATGTGAGTGTTGCTTGGTGGTGCCTTTAGAGGACAATACTTAGTATCCATGGTGATGTGAGTGTTGCTTGGTGGTGAATTTAGAGGACAATACTTAGTGTCCATGGTGATGTGAGTGTTGCTTGGTAGTGAATTTAGATGACGACACTTAGTATCCATGTTGATGTGAATGTTGCTTAGTGGTGCATTTAGATAACTACACTTAGTGTCCATGGTGATGTGTGTGTTGCTTTTTGGTGCATTTAGATGACGACACTTAGTATCTATTGTGATGTGCGTGTTGCTTGGTGGTGCATTTAGAAGACAATACTTTGTGTCCATGGTGATGTGTGTGTTGCTTGGTGGTAAATTTAGATGACGACACTTAGTATCCATGTTGATGTGAGTGTTGCTTAATGGTGAATTTAGAGGACTACACTTAGTGTCCATGGTGATGTGAGTGTTGCTTATGGGTGAATTTAGAAGACGACCCTTAGTATCCATGTTAATGTGAATGTTGCTTGGTGGTGCATTTAGAGGACTACACTCAGTGTCCATGGTAATGTGTGTGTTGCTTGGTGGTGCATTTAGATGACGATACTTAGTATCTATGGTGATGTGAGTGTTGCTTGGTGGTGCATTTAGAGGACTACACTTAGTGTCCATTGTGATGTGTGTGTTGCTTGGTGGTGCATTTAGATGACGACACTTAGTATATGGTGATGTGAGTGTTGCTTGGTTTTGCCTTTAGAAGACTACACTTAGTGTTCATGGTAATGTGTGTGTTGCTTGGTGGTGCATTTAGAGGACTACACTTAGTGTCCATTGTGATGTGTGTGTTGCTTGGTGGTGCATTTAGATGACGACACTTAGTATCCATGTTGATGTGAGTGTTGCTCGGTGGTGCCTTTAGAGGACTACACTTAGTGTCCATGGTAGTGTGTGTGTGTTGCTTGGTAGTGCATTTAGATGACGACACTTAGTATCTATGGTGATGTAAGTGTTGATTGGTGGTGCATTTAGAGGAACACACTTAGTGTCCATGGTGATGTGTGTGTTGCTTAGTGATGCCTTAAGGAACAACTCTTAGGCAGGGCGCGCACTACTTCGGAATCGGCTTGGCTCGGCCTGAATCGGTGCGGTGAGTAAATTTGCTTTGCGTTTAATGTAATAAAGACGCGCTCACTGCATCGTCACGGCACGGCACGGATCGGCATTTGCCGTCGGCATTTTGACCATTAGCTCCGGTATCCGAGCCGATTATGGCCGCGCCGATTCCGAAGTAGTGCGCGCCCTGCCTTAGTGTCTATGGTGATGTGTGTATTTCTTAGTGGTGTCTCTTGAGGGCCACACTTAGTGCAAATGGTAATGTGTGTGTTGCTTGGTGATGCCTTTAGAGGACAATACTTAGTGTCCAAGGTGATGTCAGTGTTGCTTGGTGGTGAATTTAGATGACGACACTTAGTATCCATGTTGATGTGAGTGTTGCTTGGTGGTGCCTTTAGAGGACTACACTTAGTGTCCATGGTTATGTGTGTGTTGCTTGGTGGTGCATTTAGAGGACTACACTTAGTGTCCATGGTGATGTGAGTGTTGCTTGGTGGTGAATTTAGATGACGACACTTAGTATCTATAGTGATGTGAGTGTTGCTTGGTGGTGAATTTAGATGACGACACTTAGTATCCATGTTGATGTGATGGTTGCTTGGTGGTGCCTTTAGAGGACTACACTTAGTGTCCATGGTGATGTGTGTGTTGCTTAGTAGTGAATTTAGATGACGACACTTAGTATCCATGTTGATGTGAGTGTTGCTTGGTGGTGCCTTTAGAGGACTACACTTAGTGTCCATGGTGATGTGAGTGTTGCTTGGTGGTGAATTTAGATGACGACACTTAGTATCCATGTTGATGTGAGTGTTGTTTGGTGGTGAATTTAGATGACGACACTTAGTATCCATGTTGATGTGAGTGTTGCTTGGTTTTGCCTTTAGAGGACTACACTTAGTGTCCATGTTGATGTGTGTGTTGCTTGGTGGTGCCTTTAGATGACAACACTTAGTGTCCATGGTGATGTGAGTGTTGCTTGGTGGTGATTTTAGATAACGACACTTAGTATCCATGGTGATGTGAGTGTTGCTTGGTGGTGCCTTTAGAGGACTACACTTAGTGTCCATGGTGATGTGTGTGTTGCTTAGTGGTGCCTTTAGAGGACTAGACTTAGTGTCCATGTTGATGTGAGTGTTGCTTGGTTTTGCCTTTAGAAGACTACACTTAGTGTCCATGGTAATGTGTGTGTTGCTTGGTGGTGCATTTAGAGGACTACACTTAGTGTCCATGGTGATGTGAGTGTTGCTTGGTGGTTAATTTAGATGACGACACTTAGTATCCATGTTGATGTGAGTGTTGCTTGATGGTGCCTTTAGAGGACTACACTTAGTGTCCATGGTGATGTGTGTGTTGCTTGGTGGTGCATTTAGAGGAATACACTTATTGTCCATGGTTATGTGAGTGTTGCTTGGTGGTGAATTTAGATGACGACACTTAGTATCCATGTTGATTTGAGTGTTCCTTGGTGGTGCCTTTAGAGGACTACACTTAGTGTCCATGGTGATGTGTGTGTTGCTTGGTGGTGTATTTAGAGGACTACACTTAGTGTCCATGGTAATGTGAGTGTTGCTTGGTGGTGCCTTTAGATGACGACACTTAGTATCCATGTTGATGTGAGTGTTGCTTGGTGGTGCCTTTAGAGGGCTACACTTAGTGTCCATGGTGATGTGAGTGTTGCTTGGTGGTGAATTTAGATGACGACACTTAGTATCCATGTTGATGTGAGTGTTGCTTGGTGGTGAATTTGGATGACGACACTTAGTATCCATGTTGATGTGAGTGTTGCTTTTTGGTGAATTTAGATGACGACACTTAGTACGCATGTTGATGTGAGTGTTGCTTGGTGGTGCCTTTAGAGGACTACACTTAGTGTCCATGGCGATGTGAGTGTTGCTTGGTGGTGCCTTTAGATGACGACACTTAGTATCCATGTGTATGTGAGTGTTGCTTGGTGGTAAAT
This sequence comes from Neoaliturus tenellus, assembly GCA_030545055.2. Taxonomy (NCBI): domain Eukaryota; kingdom Metazoa; phylum Arthropoda; class Insecta; order Hemiptera; family Cicadellidae; genus Neoaliturus; species Neoaliturus tenellus. The sequence goes on from JAQYXR010000166.1 coordinate 147,864, forward strand.
TTAGATGACGACACTTAGTATCCATGTTGATTTGAGTGTTGCTTGGTGGTGAATTTAGATGACGACACTTAGTATCCATGTTGATGTGAGTGTTTCTTGGTGGTGAATTTAGATGACGACACTTAGTATCCATGTTGATGTGAGTGTTGCTTGGTGGTGCCTTTAGAGGACTACACTTAGTGTCCATGGTGATGTGTGTATTGCTTGGTGGTGCTTTTAGAGGACTACACTTAGTGTCCATGTTGATATGAGTGTTGCTTTGTGGTGCCTTTAGAGGACTACACTTAGTGTCCATGGTAATGTGTGTGTTGCTTGGTGGTGCATTTAGAGGACTACACTTAGTATCCATGTTGATGTGAGTGTTGCTTGGTGGTGCCTTTAGAGGACTACACTTAGTGTCCATGGTGATGTATGTGTTGCTTGGTGGTGTATTTAGAGGACTACACTTAATGTCCATGGTGATGTGCGTGTTGCTTGGTGGTGAATTTAGATGACGACACTTAGTATCCATGTTGATGAGAGTGTTGTTTGGTGGTGCCTTTAGAGGACTACACTTAGTGTCCATGGTAATGTGTGTGTTGTTTGGTGGTGCATTTAGGTGACGACACTTTGTATCCATGTTGATGTGAGTGTTGCTTGGTGGTGCCTTTAGAGGACTACACTTAGTGTCCATGTTGATGTGAATGTTGCTTGGTGGGGCCTTTAGATGACGGCACTTAGTATCCATGTTGATGTGAGTGTTGCTTTGTGGTGAATTTAGATAACGACACTTAGTATCCATGTTGATGTGAGTGTTGCTTGGTGGTGCCTTTAGAGGACTACACTTAGTGTCCATGTTGATGTGAGTGTTGCTTGGTGGTGAATTTAGATGACGACACTTAGTATCCATGTTGACGTGAGTGTTGCTTTTTGGTGAATTTAGATGACGACACTTAGTATGCATGTTGATGTGAGTGTTGCTTGGTGGTGCCTTTAGAGGACTACACTTAGTGTCCATGGTGATGTGAGTGTTGCTTGGTGGTGCCTTTAGATGACGACACTTAGTATCCATGTTGATGTGAGTGTTGCTTGGTGGTGAATTTAGATGACGACACTTAGTATCCATGTTGATGTGATTGTTGCTTTTTGGTGAATTTAGATGACGTTACTTAGTATGCATGTTGATGTGAGTGTTGCTTGGTGGTGCCTTTGAAGGACTACACTTAGTGTCCATGGTGATGTGAGTGTTGCTTGGTGGTGCCTTTAGATGACGACACTTAGTATCCAAGTTGATGTGAGTGTTGCTTGGTGGTAAATTTAGATGACGACACTTAGTATCCATGTTGATGTGAGTGTTGCTTGGTGGTGAATTTAGATGACGACACTTAGTATCCATGTTGATGTCAGTGTTTCTTGGTGGTGAATGTAGATGACGACACTTAGTATCCATGTTGATGTGAGTGTTGCTTGTTGGTGCCTTTAGAGGACTACACTTAGTGTCCATGGTTATGTGTGTGTTGCTTGGTGGTGCTTTTAGAGGACTACACTTAGTGTCCATGTTGATATGAGTGTTGCTTGGTGGTGCCTTTAGAGGACTACACTTAGTGTCCATGGTAATGTGTGTGTTGCTTGGTGGTGCATTTAGAGGACTACA
>JAQYXR010000166.1:149519-169164 GCA_030545055.2 Neoaliturus tenellus
GGTAAAATTATAAACTAGAAACGAATTTGGTACAATTCAACGGGTTTTTTTATTGGTTTTTATTTTTATTCATAATATTAAAGACATAGAAATCAAAAGCTGAATGAAAACACATAGAAACACACCGTATGGTGTGAAGGTTAGGTTTTGGTTAGGTTAGGCTAGGTTTAGTTAGGTTAGGTTTAGTTAACCTAAACTAACCTAACCTATCCTAACTTAACCTAACCTAACCTACTCTAACCTAACCTAACCTAAGACTGAATACGAATATGTAAGCCGAGCGCGCAACCTTTTATCAGCCTACCGATAAGCAGGTGAAGGACCCAAAGAAAATCTTACTGATAATGGTCATGAAAAAATAACTTCCCACTTGACTACCAGTCGTGTCTGGACCATTTCCATTATGTGGGAACTCAATAGAAAATTGTTTAAAAATGCGGGGACATTCCAAAAAAGACCCAATGAGACAATAAACTCATGGATAAAATCTTGCTGCTTTGATTTTCAGATAAATTTGTATTACGCTTTTGAATTGGTAATAGAAAACCACTGGTTTAGTCTAGATATTAAAATTGTATAAAATGCTCACTGCAATTTTAATTAATGCTTATAGAACTAACCATTTTCATAAAGAAAAATATGAGCATAGGAAGTGATAACTTGTAACGTGTAAAGCTTTAGAAGCTAGAGACGACCAATTACCTGAATTACCTCCCTCGACGTCTTTGACCAGCGTTGCTGGATTTCTCAGAGTCACATTACTAAAAACTAATGATAAAACTTTACACTACTATTTCCGTTGACCAAGTTTCAGTTGTAGTATAGTTTCTTATTCAAACAGCCTCTAGGATTCTTCTGTGAAAACAACATTCAACTGGGCTGAGAAGTAGTAAAATTACTGCACTACTATCATTCAGCTGTTAAACTAGGACATTGTGTACGTAGGCCTAAACTCTGAAAAGAAAAAACAAAGAAAAAAAGAAAAGTTAGGAAATTGTATCATATTTAGAGAATAAATCGTACAAAATACTAGATGACGTAAAATAGAAAATTTATTAAAAAAGTAATCTGATTTAACAATTTATAAAATATTCATGGCAGAATTTTGTGTAAATAATTTTACGTAAAGACTAGGATACACAATAATTCTTCAGGAGCACTATAAGTATGCATGAAAACTCTGTTATAAATGTTAAGTGAATTATAAATATTATTTTATAGGATTTTCCCCCCGTGTTGATTTGAAAACGGTCACTTCCTAAGTGCCGTTATCCTAGTTGGACCACCATTGTAGTAACGTAAAAGTGTGTTTCAGATAAAAAAATATATATTTCGCTGAAACACATATTATATGTTTAAGCGTCAACAAATAACGTTTAATTTACACTGCATCAAAAAATGCTGTTTTTCAGGAGTTCTATGTCTATATCAATTCTTTTTTTCTTTAGTGGGAATAATGCTTTTACAATTTTGTAAATAAAACTTCACACGTGAGTACGTGAGTATCAAAATGCCCCATTTGAGCCACTAAAAATTTGCCTAGTTAGAAACAGAAACTTAATTGCCATTGACAATTATAAAATTGAAATAGGCATACTCAAATTAGGACATATACATATTTATAGAGTAGGCCTAAAATAATGGTGGAATGTTATCCTCCGGTTTACCAATGAATACAATTAATGGCGTAAATACCTGATTAATGATAATCCTATCATAGCGCATTAGTATCAACTCAGGTATTTACACCATTAATCTTAAAATAATAACTAAGTAAGCTCAATCTAATAGCTAGCTTAAAATATTCGAATCCAAAAATCATTAAAAAATTAATTGCTAGTCCTAAAATTACTGGATGATTTCACAAAGTACTGTTACTAGACGTGACTTCACTACACAGGTGTAAAGAGGCCAGCGAGTTATTAAGTGTCACGTGACTTCAACAAAATTGTCACCCAAATTATCACCTAAATGATGACGTGGAGTGGTTACATCAATTTCAAGATCATCACAAATTTTATTTTTGCATTTTTCATTTTTTCAACATAAGCTCGAATTTTGTATATAAGCAAAATCACCTGAAAAAATTGTTTTTTTTCATTGTTCCTGTGATATTGGAGACAGTAATTCCAAAAAAATAAATTTTCTAGTGACCTTTGGAATCAATGACATTTCACGAAGAATCATTTCTTGTTGGTCTTTTTATCCCGGGTTTGTGAATATTACAAGGTATGAAAGGTGAAAGACTTCACATAAATTTACTTGTTTGACATGATTTAGAGGTCATTGAACTAAAATAAAAACAATATTTTGAATTTTCTATTTTTTTGAGAACTCGAGCACACGTCGAAATTCCCAGCAAAAACAGAAAAAGTGTAAAGGTGTGAAGAAAAACAAGAGGTAAAAATGTTAAAAAACTCTTGTTAAAAAAACTTAAATTTAAACTTAAACTTAAAGCAATACGACATTGCTGTAAAGCACAACAACTGGCATATTTAACTCTTCAACCGCGGTACTCATTGTAGTGGGGTAAGCGATTGGTGGGGTCAAAATGGCTTTGAAGAAATTGAAAATTCAACTTAGTGGTTGGGCATGGCTAGGGCACCGCAAAATTCAGCTATTTCAACAAGTTTACAAGAAAAAAAAATTATTGTTTCATTTGGTAACTTTTGGGTCTTGTAAATATTTTTTATAAAGCCGAACAGCAGAAAAAGTGCAAAGACTAATTTTGGTTATATTTTTTATATGATCTCGTCGAAAAATATGGCGAAAATTGCAATAAAAGAAAAAGTGCTAAAAATCTGAGTGATCGTTCGTTACTTTTTATATGTCCAAAGGCCGGGACTATTGAGATTGGCTTTAACGTGTTGTATCTTAACACTTATATAAGGGAAAAACTGATAGATAAAGACCAATTCCTAGCTAAATGGCAATGATACCTTCTGTAAATTTTGTATGCCAAAAAGTAGAAGGGATTTGCCGGTTCTGGCACAGGTCAAGGTCAGCGGTTGTAACTGGCAGGTGTGTGTTGTTGATTTGGGGGTTTTTTGGGGGGTTTGGGGAGGGGTTGGTAAGTGTGTCAAGGTCATTTGGAGGGGGTTTTAAAAAAGGTGGGGAGTGTGGGGACGAGTGGGGCGGGCGGGAGTGTGGCGGGAGCGGATGGGGGCTGTGGGGCTGTGGGAATTAATAATTTATTTTAGGAAAGCCAAGTAGAATTTTTATTGGAAGTGGTGTCGAAGCGATGTTTGGCGGTGACGGTCTGGTAAATGCCGATGGTGATGGCGATGAGCAGATAGAGGCATACCAACCACAGTACGCATTTGAAGAGCTTTAACAGCCGGATCATTTCTTCCTGATTCTGTGCTTCCAATTGTATTCTGTTAATTTCGAGTTTTAATTTATCGTCTTCCAATTGTGATGTGATTGAAAAGCCGTCCATCATGTTTGTGTACAGGTTAGAGAGGAGCGGTGTAGATGGTGTAAAAGTAGGCGATGGAATGAGGAGAGCAAATAAGGGGAGGATATATATATTTAATGTAAAGTGGTGGGGGATTGAAAAAGAATATTTGTGTAGGACTAGCTTTCATCATCTGGTGTCGAATCGTGGGCGGATGAAGGACTGTTGTTTGGCATTTCTAATTCTTCAACATTATCGCTTTCCATCCTTTCACACTCTGGACAATTGTAGGTAATTTCAACAGTAATAGTAACCGTGTTGTTTGGTGTGTTTACAACATCGGTTAAAGTTTGAAAAATATCCTGTAAATCTTGTTGCGATGTTACTGCAAAAGTAGTAGTATTTTTTGCTAATGGAGGCTGGCTCATCGTTCGGCGGTAGGCAAACAAATGGTGAGCGACGGTAAGGCGGTCGCTTATATGGAAACAGGGAACAGTGGTGGGGGGAAGAAAAGAAGTGGGGGTAATCCAAAACGAGAAGCGAGAGAACTTCGGTTACCGCAGTTTGCCGCGAAACGCCGTTCGGGTAGGTTGTGGGAAGTGTATAGAAATAAAATAATAATAGCATTAATATAGAATAGAAATACCAATCACTTTTGTAAACTAAATACTAAGTTTATTTATAATTTGAATTTGATTGTCTTGTTCCTCGCTGTTTAATTCAATAATTGTAATACCATAAGTTGGTTCTTCTTCTTCCCCTGCACTGTTGGAAGATGATGATGATGATGATGAAAATATTCTGGTAGGATCCACATATTTTACTTTGATGTTGATCCATTTCAAAGGATACCTATCCATAAGTGTGAGTAAGTTGTGAAATAGAGTTTCCATCTCATCTCTTTCGGTAATTAAATGTTCAAAAGAAATGAATCTGTCACCCATGTTGGTGTTAGTCCAAGCAATGTAGTGTAAATGAGAAGCATGTTAAAGGGTATGTAGAATATATATTGTAAATCTCAAGGTCAACCAAATGAAATTTTAAAAAAAAGCTGCAGTCAGTGACTACAGCTATACATCTGAAGCTTGAATAGGATCAGAAGACCAATCTGATCTATATTTGCACAAATGTTTGATGCATGTACAAAAGTCGTCTTTATAATATGCATCACACTTTCGGCAATTAAAAAGTCTTTCTGGGTGAAATTTGAAACATCTCTGGGGACAGCAAGTGTGGAAGTATCTTGATTTATAAATTTTGAAGGTTTGCAATTCTGGTGGTGGTAGTTGTTTTGTTTTGCATTTGCAGTAACAGGATCCGAAGAATTCACATTTTCTACAAGCTAATCCGTCTACCATCCATCTTCCTATATCGGTACATTTTTGTTCACAACAGTAGCGTGGTTTGTAGTCTTCTTTTTTCTTTTCCATGTTGACGGTTCTAAGTGGAGTTGGGAAATGAAGGTGTATAGTATAGAATAGAGAGTTTTATTAAAAGAAAAAAGTGGTGGGGGTAATTTCAAGGTCAACCAAATGGAGTTTTAAAAAAGAATGGGGTACAAATATTAAAAAGTTGCACACTTAAGATATAGGTTCGTCTTTTTTTTCTTCTTTCTCTTTTTTAATATTTACTTCATGTTCTTGTTTTTTTGCTCTAGCCATTGCGACGAGATCTTCAGTGGATAGTGGATGTACTTCTGGAAATTTTAGAATTAACTTTGGTTGGAAGCCTTCTTTAGTTAATACATCAAGATCGGAGCTCATCTCTTCTACCGTTTGATAGTCCTTTCCAAATATTTTACCATTAAATTCAATCATCATTCGGTACAGCATAGTAGTTGTAGTTGTTATCGCTGCGGTTGTCAAAAAGCAAATGATGATTTAGTCTGGGTTGAATAGCCTTTTTATAGCGAAGCCTCAAGTTGATGGAGTATTGTTATTGTAATTCAACATTAGTAGTATTTGTGGAATTTAACATTATTTTGAGTAGAAGGGCTAGATGTTGTTGCCGTTTGTGTAGAAAAGTACACTTCATCATCGCAGTAGTTTTGTTTTGAAAACATCTTCTTATTTGTAACGTAAACATCGGCATTTAAGTGATAACCGCCTGCAAGAAGTACTCGCAATTCATTAGTGAAATTGTCGAGTTGTTCAAAAGTTGTGATGGTGGAGGTATCGTATGATGCGCATTTGATTTTGAGAGACATGTTGTTGTTTAAATAATTGGACAACCAAGGGAGATGTGTACAGCACGGAAGTCAATTGTAGACTGAGGAAATCCCCTTGAAAATTACTCCATTTATATAGTTTTTGTAACTAGGTCAAGGTCATCTAAAATTATTTTTTTAAAAAGCAATATATCACCATGTGCAAAGACACATAGTGATATATTGCTTTTTATTTTTTTTTTATTTTTTCATCTTTATTTATTTTCAAAATAATTCACAAAGGTGTACAAAAGTATTACAAAAAATAAATTAGTTGTTGGCAGTAGGCATGACGTGAAGTGTAAGTTCCGTTGAATTGCTTCCGCTTGGACCGTGGGATGCCAAGTACAGAGAGCCGGGGTGGATAAGGCGTAGATCTTCGTTTTGCAGGAGGTGCACGAAGCGCTTAGGAAGAAATGTTTGAAATTTTGGTTCATCACCGGGCGTGTAGGGCGCTTCACTCAGTGTAACGTTGATGGCGTCCCCAACACTAGTTTCCATCTTCTTAATGGTGTGGATAACATAATGTTTTTCTTCTTTTAATTCTGAACATCTTTTAGTCGGTAAGACGGTAGATTTTGAATGTTTGTTAAATTGATCGACAAGAGATTGTAAAAATGTTTGTGACGTCATCTTTACTTTTTCTTCTTCTTATTTATTGTTAATATTATTCTTAGTCTTGCGAATCTGTGTGGGAGGTGTTGACTGTTCGGAGGCTAGAGTAATACTCATGCTGGGTCATGGTTGCGTTGTCGCTTTTATATCCTTCCCACCCACCACCATTCTGTTGTAGATATGCATTCAAACGATAAGCGTTCTTTAAAGCGCATTGGGACTGCCGATGTTTAAAGTTTTTGGTAGAGATACAAATGTTGGCAAAGTGACACTGAAAATCTCTATCCACTTGCACATTTATCACTTCATGGTTTGTAAATGCTTGTATCCAAGCGGTTTTCTCCAATCCCTTTGTGTAGATAATTTTAAATTCCTTACAGTAATGATTCATAATGTGCGGCACCATACTGTAGTGGATAAAACCTTCATCCCATCTCAGGTTGTGAAAATGTTTCATCAACCATTTGTTTGTCACTCTTGCTTTAGTAGTTAATCTGTTGAACGGTATAGGAGGTTGGAATAAATAGTGATAAACGACAGATGTGTTCATGTCTAGAATAACTAACTCTTTAATGATAAAATGTCCGTCGTTACCGCGAAACGCTTGAAATTCAATTATACCTCGTTTTACCTCCATTATTTGGTATTGGTTTGAAAATGAAACTTGTTTATTCATGACAAAGGTCGGTATGGGACTGTTTGTAAAATTATGGAGGGCGTCTTTTTATACTGCGGGTTGGTTGCTGCAAGATGCTTCTTCATTCATTTCTTGTGCTTCTTCATCTATACCGAAGTTAGTCTGATAGTTGTGCAACTGTCTCCACATATCAACTTCGTGAGGTATTCTATTGAAAATGGAAGTATCTACGGGACCGTATAGGATTGGTACATATGGTTGTCTATCCAATGTATCGGTTAAATATTCTTTTATGATTGCGCTTGAAAATATTAGTTGTTTTAGATATCTTGTGATAGGACCTGTAGCACAGCTGAGGGTGTAGAATTCATCTTTTGTAAGGTGTATTTTTATGTCATGTTTAGTTAAATCTCTAAAACGAACAATTTGTCCTCCCCGATGTTTTACTATATCGATTTCAATATTTGATTCTAGCAAACTTAATTTCGTTCTTCTTCCATATGTATTGTTACTTAAATAACATTCTAAAAGATGTATATGCTTCATAAACGATTCCCAGGAAATTTCAGAGAAAAACACCATTTTAGATCCATGATTCAAAATAATAGTTGGTGAATACTCCAATGATTTTATTACTCCGGCAGATACGCTTTTTGTCATACATGATGAGATGGGATAGTAGATTCTAAGAAATACCTCTGTTAAAATATTGGTGGAAATAATGTCATCGACTTTTCTTTTTTTAATTCCTTTTTCAACTTCCTCTTCTCTTTTCTTATGTTTAAACTTGAGGAACTCATCCATTTCTTGTTCAATTTGTTTTTCTATATCGGAACTGTTGTCGGCTATAAGCGGTGTAGTTTCTTCTTCGTTAGTATTTGCATTAAGTGAACTCATTTTGCTAACGATGTTTCCCATAGGATGGTCAAACAAATAATGAAATTTCTACTTCGTTTTCCTCCTTTTATAACAATCGCCCCCACCTAAAAACCGTTTTTTATAACACATTTTTAACTATTCCAGTTAGTGGAGTATATGTTACTATTTTGTCATGTAAAATGAGACAATATGCCGAAGTACCTTCTGGTATTTTATCTTCAAATTCCATTTCGATTTTTATATCCACACTTGACGATTTTACTGATTCATTTTGCTTTGAGCAATCGATAACGATTATTGGGGCTTTTGAATAATACTGTTCAGGTGATAACAGTGGTGTATTAGTTTTTCCATAATATGACGATTGAAATCTTGCATACATATCGTATAAGATGGAATAACGCTTTTTGCTAAACATGACATTTAAATTGTCATAAGGAAAGAATTGAGAGTTTAGAAAAACTTTGCAATTCTTTATATTGCAATGGTCAAATTGACCTGCGTGTGCGGTTATAACATCTTTTCGATTGGTTTGAAACCCTAGTATTATGTACCTTGCTCGTTCCAAATAAGTAGATGTTTTAACAGTCCATGTTTGTCGTTCTGTTTGAGGTAATATGGGGTATTCATGGAATTCCCAACTTCTAAACGGCATTACAATATCACGGTCAGATTTTAACTTTCTTAACAATATGATTCTATGTTCATCGGCTAATCTTACATGAGGTACTCTCCACACGATTTTATTTAATTGTAGCTGCCATTCTAGTTTACTTTCTTCAGTGCCACTTGCTGCTAGTATCAAGTCTTTGTTAGTTGAAGATCTGAGTAATACCAATTCTTGTTTGACATTTATTATTATTCTTTTGTAATCTTCAGCGAATCCCAAAAGCAATCGTAAAGGTATGTGAAAATCAAAATGACCATTGGAATTTGGTGTTATGCTGTCTTTATCGGGGGTAACCCATCCGGCGGTGACTATTGAATTCTTCTCATGTGGTGTTAATGATGTTAATCCTTTTAGTGTTGTTGTTATACCAACCTTTTTTGTTGAATCAACTGTCACTCCTGATATTTCATATCTTATTTCGTCAAAAAGATATGCCATTGGGTTATTTATAAAAGGAACAGACGAACCAGTTTTTCCATCCAATTTTAATACTTGTCCCTCAATATATAAATAACTCTCACAGGGTAATGTGTAAATATCTTGTTGTTGAATGGGAATCCTTATTTCATCATTATTGTTTAATTTTGATGAAGTGTAAGGGTTGTGCGTGTGATATTCCTTCTCCCATAGGGTTTCGTCGAACGTCGGACCTTGAGATATATCCAGAATGTCCATTGTAATTTAGTTTTAACCCAATTTTTTGTAGGAAATGTATGTTGTCCGGTGTTAACTCGTCCAATGTTGAAGAGCTACTGAGCTCCCGGCTTTTCCGTTGTGGTTTAAATGTTAATCCCATGTTATACTTAAGTTACCGCTTTTATGTGTAACCGTATTGTAATTGTTTCTTTTCTAAAGTCAACACTATTACCGTCCTGATCTGATATGTTCAGTACGATGTCTGAAATAAAACTGGTGTTTAACGGTAGGTATATAAGGTTTTGTGGCTTCTCAACTATTTTAAACCCAGGAGCTACTGTTGGATAAAATGTATGTAAAATATGTTGGTTTACCCCATCTCTATACGATCCGTGTATAATATTGCATGTTATATCAATACTATTAACCTTTAATATTGTTACTGTGGTATCACCCGTATGAGTAGTTCCGGGATCTAAGATTTTTTTTTTCTTATCTGAAAATCCGAGTAAACTACCGATTGAATTTTTTAAACTCAAATCTATATAATATTTTGAGGTAATTTCCGCTTTTAAAGTATTGTTGTTTCCTTTTATACAGATATTTTCTTCTCCTAGCTGCTTCTGTAATAGCTGGTTTATATCATCTATTTCATATGCTCCTGTAGACAAGGTGATTATTTTTAATTCTGAATAGTTTCCTTTTTTATCTTTACTTTCATAATAATGTAGTAAATTGTTTTTACCCTCTGTAATGTTGGGAATTGAATTGTATGTAGTGAAATCTAATAATGCCGCTTCCCATAATCTATCTTTAGATAGACGCAGTGCTGGGAAAAGAGTACTTTTTAATGTAGATGAATTTCCGCTCAGTGACACTGTGTACGATGACATCTTAAAGCTGACTGACGCTTTTTGCTAAAAACTCCAAACATAAATGTCCGCATATTTCTGTATTGTTAGGTTGTTCTCTTTTATAATTGTAAAATATATTCTTAGAGTTTCTAAAGTAGTGTTGAAGTTCTTTAGGTGGTGGTAGATTGCCAAAACTGTCAAAATAATAAACGCTTTGTCCGAGTTTTTTATAGCATACCCAATGTGTTCCTGGACCATAGGAGGAATCTAAATTTACTATTCCAGTTTCATTTTTCCATATGTTTTTTGGTAATGCGTCTTTCATAAAAACTCCCCTAAAAATGGTATCTTCAAACATTTTACATAATTTGATAATTGATAATTTGTTAAGGCTTTATTTGGAATTATCAATTGATTTTTCTTATTTAGTACACACGGTACGGTCTTAGGTATAGACCTGCTCCGTTTTTTACCATTGACCAAACGGAAGTCTTTTTTGTCTTTGTTTTACGAGTTCTACGACGTCTCTTTTTAATGTTTCCACCTCTTTTAGGAGCTCTTTTCTTTGCAGGTCTTCCTCTCCGACGTTTTCCGCCACCAAATTTTGTTTTCGCCTTCATAGCTGTAGTTACTGCCCAAGCGGCTGCTTTTTCTGCAATACTTGCGTCACTTGATTTAACTCTTTGCCAAGCTTTTTCTGCTAGCGCTTTATCCGCTATTGATCTATTTGTTGAATCAGCAAACTTGGAATACGCTATATCGTGTTCTTTGCAAGCTTGATCCAATTTATTAATTCCAGGATCCCCTCTTGCTAAACGTTTTGCCAATTTAGTTCCGGGTCCGCAATATTGATAACCTCCGGGCAGATGAAATTCGTATGGTAGAGCGTCTATTGCCCGATTTACAACAGCACCAACAGGAATTCGTTTGAGAAGGGATAACGCAGCCGATGTTATACCACGTCCTTTCTTGCCGCTGACTTGACGACGACTGAGCGGTGCGATCTTCATTATGTTGTTTTATATATAACCGGCGTGTTTACTCAACGAGATGCTTTATATAAATGAATAACTTATGCACAATTTTTATATTTAAATAATTAATTATTCAAATTAATTATATATTGATTTATGATTCTATTTTTAATCCATGCTTCTCGTTCATCGGGTTGAATCATCACATGATTTGTTGTACTAGCTATATGATTGTGGGTATCAATAAGTAAATTGCCCACTATTCTTATTAAACAATCTAAAGTTACAGCATCTTTCGGATGTTGAGGATCGTGTAACTGCATAATACGTTTATCATTACATGTGTAAGCGTTTGAATCACTTTTTGACATTGTTATAACTTGTCCTATAGTAGCAGCATCATTTAAATCTTCTCCTGGTAAAATATTAATTATTTTCTTCATCTTTGCATCATATTTGGTCCCAAAGTGTTTATCCCAAGTTATTGTTTGTTTCATTGTAACACAATCATTTGCTTCGTAACCAGGATAAATATCTTTTATTCTTCTATTACGACCATTGTATGTACCTAATGTACCACCAGTAGCAATTAATGTTTGCACCATTAGAGGTACATCTGTATCTTTTATACCAAATCTTCCATTTGTTATTGTTTTACGTCCTGCATCCCATTCATCATTATTTCCTTGCATTAAATTAAACTTTTCATTTCCATGTATAAATGTATCTCCTCGCTTTAGCACGGCATCTTCATGTTTTACAAAATTCGATGTTCCCCTTTTTAATTCTTTAGATAGTTGTTCCATAGTAACAGCGTCTTTTGGTTGAGAACCGAACTTTACATTTGACAATACTTTCCCATAACAATCGATTTCATCACCATCTTGTAAAATACAGTTGTCCTTGATGTATTTCAGGTTTACAGCATCGCCGTCTTCCTTTGGGTATCCAATGTCATTTATAATAAACTTATAAAAAGAAAATCCTCGTTGAGTCTTTTCCGGTATTATAGAATGTAAATATTCTTTATTAACTGAATCTTTATCATTTTTTGGATTTGCCACATTGGTTATCCTATGATTTCCAGCATCATATGTTTGTCCATCTTTTAAATTGTTACCCCACTGCAATTTTAAAGTGTTTGAAAGTTCAGATGATAAATACTCTTTAGTAATTGCATCAGAACTGTCAGTTGGTTTACCAACATTAATTATTCTATGTGATTTAACATCGTAAGTATCCTTAAGTAATTTTAATGATGTTGAAGTAGCTTCTTTTACTGTCTTTAAATTTGCTCCATCAGTATCTTCTTCTGGATCTTTAACTAGTTTTAAACGTTTATTACTTATGCTATAGTCACCTTCAGGTGTTTGCGGCAATCCACTTCTTTTTCTGTCTTCTCCAACTTGCACTCCTAACGCGGAGTACCGTCCAAACTTGTCGACGCTCATGTTAAAAATGATACATTATATGCTTGCCGTTCTTTTATATCTGCGGACAATTATACGACGACACCTCGACTTCTAAGTTCATCAACTAGAGCCACCCATTCATTATTTAAACCTGTATGACCGGCTTCCATAGCTTCATGTAATAGTCTCATTCTGTCAACTAATTTATTAATGTCTTTGTAATAAATTACATTGGTATTGTACAGATTTTTCATCAGTCCTTTGCCAGATGTTGAAGTATCTCCTTTACTCTTTTTACCATGTTGTTCAAGAAGTGATAAATCCATAAGTGATAAAGATTTTCTTTTTAGCGGTTGTTTCACTACTGGTGCGGTACGTAATGTTGGTAGTTTTCGTGGGGGAAACAACTTTTTTATAACAATGTTATATTTTGTTGCGCGTGAACGATTAATTATTGCATCCTTTGAGTAATTCCTTTTATGTGCATTAGTATTTTGTAAAATTTCCTTAAAAGTATTTAAATCTTTGGTCGAATATCTCAATGGTATGTTTTTAAAAATTAATTCATATAATCCTTTTGTTCCCTTATATTTATGCTCACCAATAATGATATAATCGTCTTCAGTTATTTTAAGTTTTGAATCACCTATTTTTAATTCATTCCCATCAATTCTTGCTCCGTATATGTGTGATTTACTTAAATTGGGGTTTGATTTTATATCATGTAGCATTTTCAATATATATTTTCTTCCGAGAGGTCCGTGTTGTAATATATCGCTACTCAATTGAGTTAAATTTGGAATAGATTGTTCTGCTTCAGGTATTGGCTGTTCTTCTTCCTTTTCAACAATAGGTTCATCTTCTTCTTTTGTTTCTTCTTGGTCACTAGCGCTTGTATATGAATCATCATTGTCTTCTTTTTTTAATGCTTGTACTTCTTGTTTAGAAACTGGTAGTAAAACATCTCCTTCATAACGAGGTTTACTAATGGTTTCTGATATTTGTTTTAAAGGTTCTGTAATAGGTTTAAATGTAGTCTCTAAAAATTCTTCTCTTTCGCTTATACCCATCCTTAATGCACGGTTTTTTATCCTAATAGAATCACTGAGTGATTTTATTTCTTTCAATAGTTTTTCTTGATTTACCATGTTTACACTATGAAGTCTCATTCATTACTAGACATACTGCTATTCATTTAATGGATTAATACAAATTTATCTAACCCTATTCGATACCTTCCATCTTTTATAGCTTCATCTTTCATAATAACAAGAAATCCATACTTTTCAGCCCATGCTTTGCCGCACATCTCTTTAAATGTATCAAATGTCATGTCGGCATTCACATGATCGTTATATATATGTTTCAAATTTGTTTCATCTTGCTTGAATATTATCAACAAATTTGCATTATCTCTTATAAGTTGTTTTGGAATTTTACTATAGGTTTGACCAATGTAAATACTGTCAATATTATGATGTCTCCCCATTGCGAAATAACTTCTTATTGTATCATGATTCTCACATGACACATCGTCAAATATAAATATAGAAAATGGTTTAGCTTCATTTGGTTGCATAATAGTTTCACTAGCATTAAACTTGTAGAAATTTACTTCTGGTACATTTGCTAATATCTTATCTAACAACTGGTATTTAGGTTGTTGCAAAGATTTTGAAAAAATGTATATGTTATTAAAACGTAGCCCTTTTGGATTAGTTATAAGGTTAAAAACAACATTTGTTTTTCCACAATTAGAAGGGCCAGTTATTAAACATCTTATAGAGTTTGGTAGTAATTCACCATGTTTACCATGGTTTAAATTGTTATTATCCACTGTCAATTCATCTATATTATTAATATTAAATCGTTCTTTTTGCTGTACAATATCCATCTTGTTTAAAGGTTAAACACATAATGAGTTATTAAAGTATTACACCAAGTCTTTTGTAGGAATCCAAGAATCTTCACTCCTATCAAATCCCAACCAACGGACTTTAACTTTATCCTTTTTTCTTTGTAAAACTTTTTCAACAAGATATACATCACCTACTGTCGATTTTAATAATTCATGACCATAGAAACCGCCTTGAAGTAGTTCACCTTTGTTATCCTTTAAAATGTAGGTTTCTGGTATTGTCGGTTGCACTTTGTAGATTGTAAATATTTCGTTAGTCCAATTTGGTAAATATCTTTTACTAAAAACTCCTTTATATTTACTTATACGTACTTTGTCGTTAATTTTAAACTTTTTAGGTTTTAATTTTTCAATTTTAGGAGTAGTAATTTTCTTAATACGCTCCAAAACAAGCTTAGCATTATTGCTATTTACTTCAATAGGTTTCATACCAATAGTGCGATGAAACTTGTTATTGTATTCTTTTATAAGCTTCGGTAATATATCGTACCACACGTATGATCCTCGTTTAGAAAATGTTTTATACATTGCTCCTTTTAATGTTCTGTTGAATCGTTCAATTATGGAAGCTTTAACTTCCGAATTTGTAGAATAATGATTTATGTTATATTTTTTCATTAATGCTGTAAATTCTTTGTTAAAATATTCTTTTCCATCATCAGTTTGTAAATGTTTTATAACAAATTTATTTTTCTTTATAGCTGCTTCCATAGCTTTTGTTACACTTTTCCCAGTCTTATCCTTGAGTGGTATAGCGTCAGCAAGCTTACTAAAACAATCTATAATTGCTAATATATATTTAAATCCCTTATTTAATTTACTATGCGGTATCATCTCAATAAGATCGGCTTGGTAAAGATCGTTCATTCCTTTAATAATTGTATTTCTTCTTGGAAACTTTCTTCTTGCCGGCTTATGAAGTTCGTTTACAATTTGATCCTTTAATCCTTCCATCTTCAGATGTTGTTTGTACACCGCTTGAGAAAATACTAATCCTCAAAATGGTTTATCACCTTTTATATTATTAACAAATATGGGTCAAGGCCATATTATATTTGTGTAAAAAAGAGGGAACATGGCATTGAACTTGCCATGCTCCCTCTTTTTTACGGAAAGGAAAAGGAAACAGGTGGAAGGACGAAGAATAGGTTTTATTGGTCGATAGGAGTTAAAGAATAATGTCCAAAAGGTAGAGTGTGTATATTGTCTTCCTGGATATGTCTCTTATCATCCTTGTAGCTGAGTCCCCACTTAGTTTGCTTGACACTGTAGACTTGATGATTAAAGCTTCTTATTGTATTAAAAGTTGTAGTTGTTTCCATGCTTTCAAATAAACATCTTTTAAAATGTTCAAACTGTACATTCTTCTTTAAATATGATGTTTTTATACCTTTTGCCTTCTTTACAACTTGATGTTCTTCTTTTTCACTAATGTACAATTGAAAAGAATACAGTTTGGACATTAATGCCACAATTTCTTCCATAGGTGCACCATTTGTTTCATCTTTAAATTTTCCTAAAACCTTCTTGTTTATTCCATTGTCGTAATTAGGGTGATGTTGTGGGTAGTCAGAAAAATCAAAGTCATTTTTATAAACAAATGTGCGTAAATCTTTGTACATATCATTGGTTATAATCCAATAGATGAATGCATCAGTATCCATGTATGCTATTCCGATATTATCTCTACCATAAAATTTCACCATTTTATTATAATGAAAATCATACATGTGAGTTTTTGATATGTCTAAAATGGACATTCCAACATATATGGGTCGATCCATCTTAATTGAAATTTTATTCATAGAAACGGCTACAAGGTTTTCATTAATAATTATAGAAGATGCAAAGTTTGGTTTTTGCACCAATTTCTGTAATTTTGTTGGATCAACAACCAATCTTAAGTCTTTGTGATTTCTTTTGTTTTCTAATGTTTTACCGAATATCGCATTGTTCATTAATTTAAAGAAATCTTTTTGAAAATTGGATGTTGCTGCAGTTCTTCTTCTTGTGTTGTTATCTATATAAGATTTTAACCAACAGGATTGTGAAAATTGCAGTACTTTATTAATTTTCGTAATTTTCAATCCCATTTCTAGCGCTTGCTGTACTGTCCAATAATGAGCTACATACCTAGTCTTATTGTTAAGTGTCATCATCAATTTTGGCCATCTACCAGTGGGAGATATTTCTGTTTTTGCTAATAGTGGTAGATCATAATGATGGTCGTGGAGATGTTCTGGGTATTCAAAATCAAAGTCAAAAATGTAGCCAATATCCCCATATTTAGGGATATCAGCGATGTTATTGATTGAATTTGGATCAACCCATTTAAAATTGTCATATGGAAGAGGGTTCGACATGGCCCATCCGTACAGATTATTTGCATCAAAATAACCTATAAATGTGCTAGGTTGTGATGCGTCGTAATTTGGAAGATATTTATTGTTTGCTTTTACATATCTAGTTACACTTTGGGTTAATCCTCCTCGAATACCGGATTCAATCATCAACACCATGTCTATGTCAGTTAATAGTTGAAGTTTGCATTTTGTTTCTTTTAACATAGCCTGCCATGCCAATCCGGGAGCTGTGTACGAATGAAGTGGGTCTAATCCATATGCTGTAAAACAGGTGTTTCTAAATTCTTCCATTATGTCGCAGAGTAAAGTCACATCTAATTTAACATAAAAATCTGAATATTCGCCTAAGGTTCTTATTTCTAATTCATTCCATACTCTACAAGCGTGTTGATAATCCTCTTCACTGATGTCCTCTTCATGTAATTTATTCTTAAAAGCTTCTTTAGGTGGAAGTGACGTTTCTTCAAATTTTTCCAAATTGTCAATGTAATCATAAGGAAAAACGCCTTTACGAAGAACTAAATCTAATTTATCATTGTTTACAATTTTTTTTGTTTCTATTAAATCTTCTTTTCTAAGATTTTCAGAAAGTTTTGATAAGCTGCACGGCATAAACCGGTACGAATCTACAAATTGCAACTTCATATTTCCAATTTTTTTACTAAAGGTTATAAACTTTTCAGTTGTTTCTGCAAGAACATCAATTGCACCATCATCTCTCCCTAATTCTGGTATTATAAAATGACCATCATAACCGCTAAGGTTATGCAATATTACAGGAATTCTTCTGGTAATCTTATAGTTTATGTTGCATGCATTGCATGCTGCACCCCTATAATATCCTGTAAGATGATCGTGATCTTTAACTTTATAGTTATTTAAAGTAAATTCATTTTTACATAGAAAACAGTGGGTAGCATTTTCATGTTGAATTTCCTCTTCTTCCTCCATTGGTATCATTGGTACTATATTATTATACAAATTTTCAACATGGCCAGCTATTTCATATAGATGATTTAAAAATATTCTGGCAACATCTTCACCACGATACACCACGGGTTTTGATGACAATCCATATGCATTCAAATGTTCTTCAACCAATGTGGATTTAACCAATAAACAAAAACTGTTAGGCTTGTGCATTTGATATTTTATACTCTTCCTTGCTTCAATGTTTTCATCTTCAATTGGAACAAGTGTTGATTCAAAATCGGCATATATTACTATAGGAATGCGATACTGATGGAAAACTTTTTCAAACTGTAAATATGATTTATTTAATGGTGGTAGAATAATCTTAGCTTCAAAATTTTCATTACACAGTTGTTTGTGCTCCAGTAACCAATTTTGTCCTCCATTTCTAAGTTCTTTAAAACAAAAACATCTTTTACAAATTATTTTTCTATGTTCATTTCTTGATAATTGTTTATTGACAAGTCTTTCAAATGATTTTATCCATACATAGTGTGATACTTCATCCTTTGTAATTAATAACAAATCCGTATGGTCTGCAAGTTCGTTTTTTACCACTTTCAAAGGATACACCTTGTTAGAACTGTCCAAACCAAATACATTTACAGATATTCCAGGGTTTTGTTTTTCAAATTTAGAAATATCCTTCAAGGCTACCGGATAAGACACACCTTGAAAGTTATATCTGTATCTATAGTTCTCATATTCTTCGCTGGGTCTTTGTGCATTGCTTAATATGAATTTTGATGTCATTGCATATCGGAAACATTCTGTATCATGATTTTGAACATTTACACATGATTTTGTTTCTTCAATCCTTTTTGGAAGAGCTATATAACTGCTCCCCATTACCCCATATCCATGCTTGTGAACTCTAATATCCATACTTACTACATTAACTAAACTCCAACCTGATCCTCGTCCTTCATGTTCTTGGATTTTATTGATGATCTCATCAAAACATTCTTCTACTATTGAATTAATATCTGAACTACTCATGATGGTTCTGTTTTTAGTTATAAATCCTCTTGGTGACAATTCTTCTTCAACGTTTATAAACATAGCATCCAATAACAAGCCGAATTTAATAAAATTTAATCGTTTTAATTCTTCTTTTAAAAGTTTAACTACAATGGTTTTTGCTTCGGCAAGAAATTTGTCTAATTCTAAATTTTCATTTTGGATTTTGTGATGTGTTACTACTCTTCCGGGCAATGCATGAATACTTAAATTAGGTAGTGCATTAGATGGTCCCGCTGTTTCTTCTTCTTCTGCAGATGCATTTTTATTTTTATTTTGTGTTAAATCTTCATTTATATTATGATATAACTCCTTATGAATGTCTAGCAATATTTCATCTTCATAAGTTTCTAAACATATATCACAACGATGCATTTTAGTGATGTTTATCCTATGAAATTCGGCATATAAATGAAATGCATCTTTTTCATACCTCCTTTTTATGCTGTATTACCCCACCACTTTTTACCCCCACCACTATTTTTAATCTTCTTCATCTTCTTCTTCTTCATATGGAAATAATTGTCTTGCACAAAAAATTAATCTTCCACGTATTGATTCCAAATCTGGATCGTGACTGGATGTTGGAGTTTCATTATGAATATTTTCAAATTCCAATGATGGTGTGTATTCATTCTCTGTTAACTCCATTTCTACATCTTCACTCCCTTCATTTATTAATTCTTCTTCCATACTGTTAACACTATCTGTTTCTGAACTGTCATTATCCACATCTTCCACATCAAACTCCTCTTGTAGAATTTTACACAATATTTCTGCAATAGGTTTACTTGGATAGTCGGTGGTATCCACAGGAGCCATGTCGATTAAATGAAAGAGCTTCTTTCTCGTAGCTGCTTTTATATAAATTATTTTATTAGGTCAAGGTCAACAACACTTAAAGCGAGAATGGGGAATAGAGCACTAAGTGGTATGTTAGTCCATTACCACAAAGTGATCTATTCCCCACTCTCTAATGCAAGTCCAATTAATAACCAATTTATATTCAATATTTTTAGTAATTTTGCAGTTTCCTTTGTTTAACTTTTCTTTATTGATTGTCTTTAATCACACAGTTCATAGGTTCTTCTT